>JAWPHD010008116.1:0-119182 GCA_037043455.1 Cyrtodaria siliqua
TGTTTAGTATTGCTAGAACCAGGATACATTCTCCTTGTTTTCTATCAGTTTAGAGAGTAGGTCTATCAGTATGAGTAAGTTCCTAACATTATGTAGGCTATACTATTGTTAGGCCCGGCTTCTAATCCGTACATTAATTATGCCATAAGAGCCGGACTTCTCTTTTGAAGTCTTTCCCTCAGGCAGTTTGAGATACTTCTGGCATCTATTTATTTATTGGTTCTATATGCCACATTCTTATGAAAACACAGTTTCTTTTCGGCTAGATCTTTTGGAAGGCCACATCTTTACTCATGCCAGGTTAAAATTTTGTTGGCCTTTTACTTGAACACAAATTTGGGGTGCATGCGTGTGCACAGCCACATTCAAGGTGACATTCTGCCTTGGTCAGAACAAAGGGGGGGGGGGGGGGGGGGGGGGTGCATGCCCGTACACAGCCACATTCAAGGGGACATTCTGCCTTGGTCTAGGAGTTTCGTAGAGCTGCCCTAAATGCATGTTTAAGGATCTCTCAGTTTGGCCTTAGTAAACCTAAAAGTTGGTTCTTATGGGCCACATGGAAGTTTCTTTTCACTAACTAGGTGGGTCGCCCTAAATAATTAAATTCTGTTATTATTATTTTAATAGGCTCTCCCTTTTTCTCAGCACTTCTGTCCATCTTGATTTCTTCACCACTGCGGTAACCCCAACCCCTAAGTGGGGTTATCAGGATTTACAGTCTACCTCTGCTACTATGATTCATTCCAAATCAGTATGCAACCTTACGTTTGTCGATTCAAACTACATCTTCAGACTTCAGTTTCTGTAATAGTTGCTCACATAATTGTACCTCTAGGAGGTCCTTCACTGGGTTACTCTTAGGTCACAGAGGTTTAGCTGGTCAGAATAAGTGTAACGCAGTGTTTGTTTACACTTCCACCGTAGTCGGAGTGGGTTTTTTCTTGTTCCCCACTTTGAGCTAAGATCACTCCCTTTCTTAGTTTAGAATACTTAGAAGTTAAAGTGGCTCTTTTTGGCCTCCTGTTTGACTTCTGTTCTCCGGCCCTCCTTTGAACCTTTCGGTTAATCTTAGATAGACTACCCTTTAGATTATCTTCTTTTAGCCTTGTGGCTCAGATTTAGTGAGCCCATTCTAGGAACTGAAGTGTCATCAGGCTCATGCTACTAAAGGGATCTCGTTAACTCCCTCTAGAGATATTCCAGTAACAATCTGTTTGGTTTTGTCTGGGTATATACCTAATTCAATTCCAATAAGGCTGCTCAAGTCAGAGCCTTTAATTTTCTTAAAATTCACAAATTATTTGTTAGATTCTATCTTTAATTATTTTTCACTGGTTCCAGTTCTTACTACCCAGTCAGTCATGGGGTTGTGCTGCTCTACCAGTTAGCTGACTTGGCCTTGCCCAAGTCTGTAACTTTAGGCATACAAATCAGTTGCAGTTTTGATTTATATTTTACTTATCTTGGTTTGTAAGCACTTCATACCACTATGTTCCAAATGTGTTTGGTTTATACATATTGTATTGTTTATAGTTATCTATTTTTCACACAGTTATCTTGTGTTCATAGTTACATTTACAGCTCAGTTATGAAGCTGTTATCTTAAGTATTGAATCAAGGGGTCGATACTTATTTAGATAATCTATGTAATACTAGAAATTTCTGTTCCATAGATTAGCTTGAAATTGCCGATTATGATTTTAGATGGTGGTGGACTTATTGTCCTTGACCGAATTGAAGGACTTATGAGGATGCCATATTCACCTTGTAACGTTCATCTGCCCATCTAAGAAGTTTTAGAGGCTCCACCTACTGGCTGGATCGCATGTCAGGATCCCAGATTACGCTATGGTGAGTGTAAGTTGCTTGGGTTCATGCTCTCGTCTGCTTTAATTTCTTGTAATTAGAGCAGGTTTGATCGTGCTTTGTTACTTGTTGTTCAGAGTTGTTCAAATCCCCTTTACATATTCGGGCACTCATAACAGGTTACATTGTACCACCCCAGCTCATTGTGTTAAAGTCGCAATTGTAATGTTGTCGTAAGCTATCTATAGACCAATATGAAAAATGTTGTTAATTTTAATATTTGTCTATTATACTTACGACAACATTAACTACCCACCCCTCCTTAAATTTAGGACTAATTTGCGGAAAGAGGACGTAACTCTGTGTGACTCTTGCTTGTAAGGGTGTATTTGGCGGCGCCCTTGGTGCCGGGAGTCCCGGGAAGGGTATTTGGGGAAGTTTTTTCCGTTCGTGGATTAAGGCAAGTTGAGTATATTGCAATTGTAATGTTGTCGTAAGTATAATAGACAAATATTAAAATTAACAAAATTTTTCATACTTGTTTTATGAGCTAAATTCTATAATGATTGAAGTTAATGTTTTATTTGTTTCATGCATATATCTTCATCTGTATGTCTAATATAAGTACAGTGATATTGCAAAGTGGAAGTAAAACTCATGCTTAATTTGAATTTCTTTCAGTTGATCAAATTAAGGATAACTCCTGCTGATTATGTGACTCACAGACAGTTGTACACAATTGCAGTTTGCATCAGGACCATGGATAATTTGAATTCTAATCACATAATGGTAAGTATGATGTTGTTTAAATCATCTTTTGTATGTACATTAAACACTTTTATGACAAGATATCTAAACTTGAGGTGCATGTATGATAAATTAAATTTACTGTTTTATGACAGGGGTATTATAGTCATAATATGTGTAACTATGGATAATCTATACCGAGCTTATAATACATTATTAGAACTCAAATAATTATGCCAAAAGTTTAATAGCATGAGAGTTAACTACAAATAATACTTTTAAGTTGTATAAACATGTTGAATACCTAAGTAGTAAAAAATATAATAAATTAATAAAACAAATTATTTAACATAATAATATTTACATTATAACGTTCAGGGTTTGAGATCTAGAGAACAGTCTTCAAGTTCAAGTTGAATGAAAGAATGGATTCAGTGAAAATGGCCGGATTTACCATGGATGCGAAACTGTTTATTTAACAGATAGATAAACAAATAATGTTGATACTTACAAACTATATATAAAACTCTACTGAACATTATAAATTAATTATCAAAAAAAAAACACAAAAAAATGTAAACTATTTCAGATTCTGTTAAATTTTCCAAAACAGTACAGGTGATTTCATTTAAACTTGTCATACATTTAATAATTTATTATAGATGAATGAGCATAGTAACATAGATTGCGCAATTACGTATAATTTATAGAGATAATAAATTACTTTTAATTTTGAAAATCTGCATTGCAGGTACTTAAGTACCTCATCAAAAAATGTAATTATCTGAATTAAATTTAAAAAAAAAAGTTATCTTTGTCATTGTACTTAACCCTTAATGGCAAGAGCATACAGTACATATAGTGGTATCCTTGTCTGTTTACCCTATTACTAAATACCTAAAAGAGGTTAAAGGGGGACATATGTGCTTTAAGGACACAGTGTCTAACAGAAATTCACATGGTTTGTTAATCTGCTAACACTGACAATTGTCGGTTATAGCATTTTTTTAGGCTCCTTCTGCATATTTGTAATTTTTAACCAGTTTTTGAGTTTGTTATTACACAATTGATATTAAAATTGTAATATGTTAACCAAAAATATTATAGTGTAGTTATTAATTTTGGGGATTACCATGGATTTCCATGGAAATGATGAAGATGCCATGCATTTCCATGGAAACACTGAAGATGCCATCAAGATGCCATGTATTTCCATGGATACAGTAGATGCCATGGATTTATGTCCATGGAAAGCCATTCCAATACTCCATGGAATTCCGCAGATTTCCATAGATGTTTGTGGAATTCCATGGATTGCCATGGATTGATGTGGTTGCCATGGAATTTCTTTTTTAAATCGCATTATCAGATGATGGAAAGTGAGTCCAAATACTCCATGGAATATATATGGTCCCATTTAAACATGATATTTTTGGACAGCAACTTCAGATAGAGATGAGACAATGAAGATTCACATCAGACAAGTCCATACAGAAAATGGGGAAAGTCCATACGGATGTTATGTAACAATACGGATATTTTGAAAGTCCGTACGGATATTTTGAATGTCCATACGGATTTTACAAAATATTCGTATGGATATTTTGAAAGATCCGTACGGATATTTTGAAAGTCTGTATGGATATTTTGAAAAATCCGTTCGGATATCTTGAAAGTCCGTACGGATATTATGAATATCCGCCCGGGTTTTTATAAAGTATGTAAAAGTACTCATTGAAATAATTCGTCGAAATTCCGCCAAGAAAGTAGCTATAAATAGAATTACGACTGGATATCATGCTTTGCGTCATTTGCATATTACGCCTGGAATGTTGTTGTAATAACCGTACGGGTTCCGTGTGGATTCAGAGCGGATATTTTCGTACAGGTTTGTATGCATTCTCGAGGTGCACGCTACCTCCGAACTCAGCGATGAGAGTGAAGCGTGGGTTTCACTTGAGATGTACTGTATGCATTCTATCAATTAGCTGTGAATAAACTGCAGATTGTAATCCTCAAAGCATATAGAATAATAATTTTTCATTTTTCTATTTACTTTAATTTTCATCTTTTTAAGAGTATTTCCCTTTCAAGATACTGAACTATTGCACAGCAAAAAAGCGACCCCTATCGGTTTCACCATTGCAGGATCCAAACATTGATTATTGCAAAAAAAGAGGGCCAAAATGTCCATTGAAGACACTTGCAACAGTAAAAAGAGGTAATGCCTGGTGGCGTTAAAGCTGGATTTTCCGGTGTAATGTTTGATATATATGTGAGGTTACTGTCCTTAGTTTGTACTAATAGGACATGGCAATGCTGAGAAATTTTAAGTTAAACAAAAAAGTTAACATTTAGTGACAAACATAACAAACTTAAACAAAAAGGTTAATGCAATGAATATTTTAGTAAAAGTAGGTCACAATGACCTGGTTTTCAGGGTATGGTAAGTGATTGATGAGAGGAAGGTGCTGTTAAAATTTGATGAACAATCAGACATGGTAATGCTGAGATATAACACAAATAAATTCGTACCCGTCCCCCAGAAACTTAAAAAGGTTAACGTAACGTATATTTGGAGAAATTAGATCACAGTGACCTAGTTTTCAGGGAATGGTAAGTGCTTGATGTGAGGAAGGCGCTGTTCAAATTTGATGAAGATCAGACTTGGTAATGCTGAGATATAACACAAGAAATTCGCGGATTCACAAAGTCTCGCCTAACGGGGGCAGGACTTAAAACTAAAAGATAAATGTTGCTTAAAGGGGATATTGCACTATTCTGGAACTAGTTTCATTTAAAAGGGCTTTAAAATCATGGAAAAAGCTGAAAGAATTATCAAAATATCATAAAAATTCAGGAGATATCTTTTAAAAATATGCAAAAAATTCTCAAACGGAGGCAGCCATCTTGAATTTATGACGTCATTGCTCCTTTTTACCATTTATTTCATATTGATAAATATCATTTAAAACAAAGAATATTTTATTTTGTATTTATAATTTAATAAATTTATTTGGTTTAAACACTATTATATTATCTATTTTTCATATATGGAAAAAGGCGCGATCATGTCATCATTCAAAGATGGCTGCCACCATTGGAGTATTTTTGCACATTATCAAAAGGTCATATCTCCTATATTTTTTAAGATATTTTGATATTTAATTTTGTTCAACTTTTTCCATGGTTTTTAAAGCCCTTTTAAATGCAACTAGTTCCAGAATAGTGCAACATCCCCTTTAAATGGAAGTTTGTAAACATTTTAATAACTAATGAAAGTTCAATGGCCTTGAAGCTAGACTGTTAAGTTTTGATAGCTAGATCAGCATTCCTGTGAAGTTTTATAAAATTCTGTCAAGTAGTTTCAGAGGAGTAGTCGCTACAAGTTTTTACTATATAACTCTATGTAAACAAAGATGGCCACTGGCTCCCATGTTTAATGTTGAATCAAAATAATTTTCAACAAGGACCAACATCATGTCATGCTGATCATTTTAGAAAAAGTCCCATATCAATATCACTTACAGTTATCAACAAATAGTTGCTACAAATTTACTTTTAGCCATAGCGGCCATCTTGAATTTCCGGAAATTTTGCTAGGTTCAACTAGACATCAAGACCAACATTCCTGTTAAGTTTCTTGAAAATCCGTCAAGTAGTTTCAGAGAAGTAGTCACAACCAGTTTTTACTGTATAAATCTATGTAAACGAAGATGGCCGCTGGCAGCCATAATGTTGAATCAAATTAATTTTTGATAAGGATCAATACCATGACATGCTGATCATTTCAGAAAAAGTCCCATATCAATATCACTAATAGTTTTCAAGATGTAGTCCGACACGCTTGTTTTTTAAAAATATGTTTAGCCGTGGCGGCCATCTTGAATTTTTGACCGACCTGAAAGTTTGCTAGGATCAACCTCATCAAGAGCAACATTCCTGTGAAGTTTCACAAAAATCCGTCAAGTAGTTTCAGAGTAGTCGCTACAAATTTTTACTATATAAACAAAGATTGCCCTGGCGGCCATGTTTAATGTCGAATCTAAATCATTTTTGACAAGGATCAACATCATGTCATGCTGATTGATGGACGGAGGGCATTACTTCATCCCCTTCCGCCTGCGGCTGCCGGGGATAATAAGGAACATTCTGGTGAAGTTTGGTGTTAGAAGCAAGATACGTATATCATATCGGAGTCTGGACATAACCTGAATTTCGTCGAAAGTAGGTCACAGCGACCCGAAACTTTGCACATGACGTAAGATGCATATAAGAAACATTCTGGTGAAGTTTTGTGAAAATCTTACAGTTTTCAACAAGTAGTCAGTCGCTACTTCACAGGTAGTCGCAACAAGCTTGTTTTTTAAAAATCTATTTTTTAGCCGTGGTGGCCATCTTGAATTTCCAGCCAGCCTGAAAATTTGCTAGGATCAACTTGAGCAACATTCCTATAAAGTTTCATGAAAATCCGTCAAGTAGTTTCAGAGGAGTGGTCGCTACAAGTTTTTACTATATAACTATATGTAATCAAAGATGGCCGCTGGAAGCCATGTTTAATGTCGAATCAAAACGATTTTCGACAAGGACCAATATCAAATCATGCTGATCATTTAAGAAAAAGTGTCATATCAATATCACTTATAGTTTTCAACAAGTAGGCGCTACAACTTTTTTTAAAAAAATCTATTTTTAGTTTTGGTGGCCATCTTGAATTTCACATCAACATCAGCTTTTCTAGGATCAACTAGACATTACGGGCAACATTTCTGTAAAGTTTTATGAAAATCCATCCAGTAATTTCAGAGGAGTAGTCGTTACAAAAAATAATTACGGACAGACGGACGCACCACAGCATAAACTCTGCTGATCTTTGATGGAGTTTGGGGAAAGTCTTACAAGTAACAAAGAAGATATTAAGAAATGAAAATCGGACGCACGTATGGACGTATGGACTAACAACCAGATGGACGAACTGACACACATACACTTGGACGACATTGTGATCGCTAACCTACCCTGCAAGTTTCATCGCAATACCTCATTCCTAACAACAGTTATTGAGCGGAAACGATGAGTTCCCAATATAGCATATTTAAAAACATTAGGGGCCACAACTCCGGTGTTACTGGTTGTATCTGGCTGGTTTTCCAACTCCAAGCTTTCACTGATATCAACAATCTGGTATAGTTTGAAAAAGATCGGATGAAATGGAAGGCCATATCATGTTAACAAGGCCAAATTATAGCATATTTCAGAAATTCAAGGACCATAACTCTGGTTTCAATGGTCCGATTTGGCTGGTTTTCAAACCCATCCGAGCTTCCATTGATATCAACATTCTGATAGAGTTTGATAAAGATCAGATGAAAAATGAAAGCCCTATCATGTTAACAAGGTAAAATATAGCAATTTTAACTAAATCAAGGGCCATAACTCCGGTGTTACTGGTCTGAACTGGCTAGTTTTCAAAACTGTCCGAGCTTTCATTGATATCAACAATCTGATAAAGATTGAAAAAGATCGGATGAAAAATGAAGGCCATATTGTGTTAACGAGGCAAAAGTTGAGAGACGGACTACAGACAACTCACCATCCCATAAGCTCTGCTGGCCTTTGGCCAGTTCTGCTGGCCTTTGGAGACTTAAGACTTCATAATCACAATAAAAGAAAAAAAGAGAAATAAAACAATGATGACCTTGTTGTATTTCATATATTTAGTTACTTGCAACAGAAGTGGCTGACACAAAAGAGCTCTAGTAGATTATTAACAAGATACTCCAGTATTGCATGGCAATACATGAGGTCCCCTACCGGTCAGATGTTTGACAGTAAATGTTTTTTGTTGGACCAGACCAAACAAAAGGCTATGATTTAGACAAATAAAGGCATGCTACATTTCGCAACCTTAACAATAAAGTTTGAGTACATAATCTTCCTTACAAA
The DNA here is from genome assembly GCA_037043455.1 of Cyrtodaria siliqua. Taxonomy (NCBI): domain Eukaryota; kingdom Metazoa; phylum Mollusca; class Bivalvia; order Adapedonta; family Hiatellidae; genus Cyrtodaria; species Cyrtodaria siliqua. The sequence continues at coordinate 8,500 of JAWPHD010008116.1, forward strand.
TTTGTAAAAGATATACCTCATTTTTTTACAGTAAGTTTACAAACATATTACAAATATAATACAACAAGTAATACTAGATGGGTGTTCTGCGGAACACGTATGTCGCCTGCCAGCACTTTGTCAGTATAACAAGGTTTTTTGGACCCATATAAATGACCTTGACAAACTGGCCGGAGTAAGTTTTCGTGAAGAAAAAAATTAGTACTTAACCCATATAATGACCTTCAGCATGACCTTGACATTTATATTTTAGTATGGCCATGTCGATGTTTTCATGTATTTACTGAAAGTTTGATGATGAAATATCAATAAATGAGAACGTTATAGCCAACGTTAAGATTTCGTGAAGAAAAAAACAAGTATTTAACCCATATAATGACCTTCAGTGTGACCTTGACCTATATGTTTTAGTATGGTCATGTCGATGTTGTCATGATGAGTATATATTGAAAGTTTCATGAAGAAATATCAAGAAATTCGAAACTTATAGCCAACGTTAAGTTTTCGTGAAGAAAAAAATGAGTATTTAACACATATAATGACCTTCATTGTGACCTTGATCCTTATATTTTAGTATCGTCATGTCGATGTTGTCATGATGAGTACATATTGAAAGTTTCAAGAAGAAATATCAAGAAATGAGAAACTTATAGCCGTTAAGTTTTCGTGAAGGATAAAATGAGTATTTAACCCATATAATGACCTTCAGTTTGACCTTGACCATTATATTTTAGTATGGTCATATCGATGTTGTCATGATGAGAATATATTGAAAGTTTGATGAGGAAATATCAAGAAATAAGAAAGATATAGCCAATGTTAAGTTTTTGTGAAGACAAAAATGAGTATTTAACCCATATAATGACCTTCGGTGTGAACTGATCTTTATATTTTAGTATGGTCATGTCGATGTTGTCATGATGAGTACATATTGAAAAGTTGATGAAGAAATATCAAGAAATGAGAAAGTTATAGCCAACGTTAAAATTTCGTTACGGACGGACTGATAGACGGAAGACAGTTATCCCTATATATCGCGTTTTTCTTCGAAAAGGCGACACAAAAAATACATACACAAAGAAATTAACATCAATTTCAAATCATGTATTAATATATAACTCTATTTGAAAGGAAGTAACTATCAAATATTTATTGAGTATAGATAGACGCATTAAGCTCCCTTATTCAGCTGTATAACTAATGACTGAATTCTGTTACCATAACAACCACAATTTTGGCCATATCACCAAATAAAATTGTGTGCAAAATCTCCAAATGCTCCTCTACCTATGTGCCACGTTTTATGACAATATCTTTTATAGTTTTTAAGTTATAGCATGATCATATTTTGTGTGCATTTTTTTAATATTTTGTTGGCTATATCAAAACAAGAGGTCAATGACCTTGAAGCTCTACTGATTGATTTTGATTTCAGGAAGTAGTCGCTACAGACTTGTTTTTTGAAAAATTATATTTAGCCGTGGCGGCCATCTTGAATTTCCGGCAGACCTGAAATTTTGCTAGGATCAATAAGACATCAAGAGCAACATTCCTGTGAAGTTTCATGAAAATCCGTCAAGTAGTTTCAGAGGAGTAGTCGCTACAAGTTTTCATTATATAACTCTATGTAAACAAAGTTGGCTGCTGACAGCCATGTTTAACGTCGAATCAAAACGATTTTCAACAAGGACCAACATCATGTCATGCTGATCATTTTAGAAAAAGTCCCATATCAATATCACTTATAGTTTTCAAGAAGTAGTTGCTACAAACTTGTTTTTTAACAAGAGGTCAATGACCTTGAAGCTCTACTGATAGATTTTGATAGCTAGGTGAAGTGAAGTTTCATAAAAACTGTCAAGTAGTTTCAGAGGAGTAGTCGCTACAAGTTGAAGTTTTTACTATATAACTCTAGGTAAACAAAGATGGCCACTGGCAGCAATGTTTAATGTCGAATCAAAATAATTTTTGACAAGGATCAACATCTTGTCATGCTGATCATTTCAGAAAAAGTCCCATATCAATATCACTTACAGTGTTCAGGAAGTAGTCACTACAAACTTGTTTTTAAAAATCTATGTTTAGCTGTGGTGGCCATTTTGAATTTCCAGCCGACCTGAAATTGTGCTAGGATCAACTAGACATCAAGAGCAACATTCCTGTGAAGTTTCATGAAAATCCGTCTAGTGGTTTCAGAGGTGTAGTCACTACACATTTTTACTATACAAACTCTTATGTAAACAAAGATGGCCACTGGCAGCCATGTTTAACGTCGAATCAAAATAATGTTTGACTAGGATCAACATAATGTCATGCTGATCATTTTAGAAAAAGTCCCATATCAATATCACTTATAGTTTTCAAGAAGTAGTCGCTACAAACTTATTTTTTAAAAATCTATTTTTAGCTGTGGCGGCCATCTTAAATTTCTGGCCGACCTGAAATTTTGCTACGATCAATTGGACATCAAGAGCAACATTCCTGTAAAGTTTCATGAAAATCCGCCAAGTAGTTTCAGAGGAGTAGTCGCTACAAGTGTTTACTATATAACTCTATGTAAACAAAGATGGCCACTGGCAGCCATGTTTAACGTCGAATCAAAACGATTTGACAAGGACCAACATCATGCCATGCTGATCATTTTAGAAAAAGTCCCATATCAATATCACTAATAGTTTTCAAGGAGTAGTCGCTACAAACTTGTATTTTAAAAATCTATTTTTAGCTTTGGCGGCCATCTTGGATTTTGCATCAACATGAATTTTTGCTAGGATCAACTAGACTTCATGGGCAACATTTCTGTAAAGTTTCATGAATATCCATCCAGTAGTTTCAGAGGGGTAGTCGCTACAAGTTTTTACTATATAAATCTATGTAAACAAAGATGGCCGCTAGCGGCCATGTTTAAAGTCGCATCGAAATAAATTTCGACAAGGATCAACATCATGTCATGCTGATCATTTTAGAAAACGTCCCATATCAATATCACTTACAGTTTTCAAGAAGTAGTCGCTACAAATTTATTTATTTTAAATCTATTTTTAGCCGTGGCGGCCACCTTGAATTTCCGGCCAGCCTGAAATTTTTTTAGGATCAACTAGACATCAAGAGCAACATTCCTGTGAATTTCATGGACATCCGTCAAGTAGTTTCAGAGGAGTAGTCGCTACAAGTTTTTACTATATAACTCTATGTAAACAAAGATGGCCACTGGCAGCCATGTTTAACGTCGAATCAAAACGATTTTTGACAAGGACCAACATCATGTCATGCTGATCATTTTAGAAAAAGTCCCATATCAATATCACTTATAGTTTTCAAGGAGTAGTCGCTACAAGTTTTTACTATATAAATCTATGTAAACAAAGATGGCTGCTAGCGGCCATGTTTAAAGTCGCATCGAAATAAATTTCGACAAGGATCAACATCATGTCATGCTGATCATTTTAGAAAAAGTCCCATATCAATATCACTTATAGTTTTCAAGAAGTAGTCGCTACAAACTTGAATTTAAAAAATCTATTTTTAGCTTTGGCGGCCATCTTGGATTTCACATCAACATGAATTTTTGCTAGGATCAACTAGACTTCATGGGCAACATTTCTGTAAAGTTTTATGAATATCCATCCAGTAGTTTCAGAGGAGTAGTCGCTACAAATAAAAGTTAACGGACGGACAGACGGACGGACAGACGGACGGACGGACGACGGACCCCGCACCACGGCATAAGCTCTGCTGATCTCTGATCAGTAGAGCTAAAAACCTATTTTTAGATCTGGCGGCCATCTTGGATTTCACATCAACATGAATTTTTGCTAGGATCAACTAGACTTCATGGGCAACATTTCTGTAAAGTTTCATGAAAATCCATTCAGTAGTTTCAGAGGAGTATTCGCTACAAAAAAAAGTTTACGGACAGACGGACGGACGGACAGATGGACGACGGACACCGCACCACGGCATAAGCTCTGCTGATCTCTGATCAGTCGAGCTAAAAATTAAATAACGTGCATAATCTCCTTATGCCCCTCTACCATATGTAAAATGTTTCATGAAAATATCTTTTATACTTTTTAAGTTATCGCAGAATCCAGTTTTCCAGACGGACTGACATGTTTTTTTACTATTTTGTTGCCATAGCAACAACAATTTTGGCCATATCAACAAAATTAAATAATGTGCATAATCTCCTTATGCCTCTCTACCATATGTAAATAGTTTTATGACAATATCTTTTATACTTTAATACTTTATAAGTTATCGCAGGATCCAGTTTTCCGGACGGACTGATGTTTTTTTTACAATTTTGTTGACATAGCAACCACAATTTTGGCCATATCCTGTTTTCCAGACGGACTGACAGACTGACACTGGAGGGGACTAAAAATATCTTCTTAATATATAAACCTATAAAATTGTGATGTGCGCAAGTTTAAGCAAAGACAGACTAAATTGAAGACCTTAAGTTTATGCTACTGTTTCCCAATAAAAGTCTATGTAAAATAGGTGTCCCCAGCAAATTTATCCCAAAGGTCACCATTTGGAAAGTGGTGGTGGATAGAGAACCATAAGCTTATGCAACATGCATCATATGAAGGCCCAAGCTCTTTTGGTAATGAAGACTTTTCAATAGTTTCCCTATACAAGTTTGGGAGAAACATGTGTCTCCTATAGTCGGGCACAGTATGACTCCATGGTCCCATTAAACAACCTTGGTAGAGTACCATAAGCTTATGCTATATACAATATATTAGAATTCTAGTTCTTGTAACCTGAGATTTTTTTTTTTAAGAATTCCTACATACCTCTATGTTAAACTGTGATCTCTGAGGCAGGGCCAAAGTCAACCCCAGTGTCATCTTTAGAACAAACTTGGTAGAGGACCATAAGCATATGCTACATAATATTATGATAATATAAGAGCTCTATGCCTTGTGGTTTCAGATATTTTTCAAATTTCCCTATATAAGGCTATATTCCTCCTGGTGAGGCATAATGGGACCCCATGGTCTCCATTTGAACAAACTTGGTAGAGGCCCATAAGGTAATGCTACATGTTCCAAGAAGAAGTTTTTTCAAGTTGTTCCCATATGTCTAATAGTATGTAAAAGATGTGATTCATGGAGTTGAGACAAATTTGACCCCAGTCTCCATTCAAACAAACTTAGCTGAGGACCATACACTACAGGCAAAATCATAGTCCTCTTGTTGTCCAGAGATTACAATTTATTTTAAAGATTTCCTGTATAACTCTTTTATGTAAAGATATGACACATGTCCAACCCCCATCCCCCCACACCCCATGAGACATTAAAACTATACAACTGCATACACTTTTTTCAAATTACCTTCTGCTGTTTTGCAAATCAGAATCGCCTTTGTCATTCCCTCTGAGTAGACTACTACAGGTGGAGGAACTGGAAAATCGGATACGCAAAGTGCTGCTCTGATACTATCTGTAGTTGAATCAGCAGGTATATTCTCCATCTCTACATAGGTTGCAAGTTTTCCCTTAATGGTGCTCCTATATTGTAAATGTTAAAAAAAGTTATAAAATTCTTTAGGATTAATGTCACATTTAAGTCATTGCTATTTTATCATGTAACAATATACAAGCTAAAACTGACATATTGACCATGGTCTACAAGTGTTTAAATTTAGCTCTTTTCCCAGATAAGCAAGATTAATAAGCAAGATTACATTGTTTAACTGCCTTCTTCAATTATAAGTGTCGCGTCCGTGGCAGGGACGGTAAAGGCACTGCATTGAAACCTTCTTGCCTCTCACTGCTGTGGGTTGGAATCCTACTTGGTGCTCCACTTGTAAATGAGAGTGTTGATTCTTACGAACGCCTTGAGGCAGTGTATTAGCCAGCCAACCCTGCAGCCGTGAAAACATTATTAATGGTTGTTGGTTTTCAACTATTCTTGGCATTTTACTATTGTACAGATTTAAAATTATTTATGTTTTTCCCTTCATAAAACGCAAATAGAAAGTAACCGAACAAGTTTTCAGCCAGCATATAGCTTTCCCATGTGATGTACCTGCAAATCATGCTAAATTTCAAAATTGCTATTCAATTGAAATCACATTAGTTTACAGTGGCTTTTGTATGGCTGACTGACAGCGACTGTTGTATATATGTCAGTGTCAAAAATTTAGATCGATACAACTTTTAGAATTGTAGATATTTCAAAATCAAAAGTGCACACTTTCTTTTGCAACAGAGTATATATAACAGTTTAACTTCAATAAATGTGTTGTGAAATTAAGCATAATTAAAACTGTGAACAGGGCAAATTGAACCCCAGGATTACCATTTGAACAAACTTGGTTGAGAACGGTAATCTTATGCTACATGCCATATATGACAGCCCTTGTAGATCTTGTGACTTTTAAAGTTTTTCTCTATACGAGGGTCAATCAGACATTTTTGAGACTGCCACGCCATAGAAAATCTACACAACAAGCTCAAGCGAATTATATCCTAGGTAGGAGTAAGGTCTGCTGTAATCAGTAATAAAATTGCTGTCTGTGTCGTGCAAAATATCCTCAAAGGAGATGCAAGATACACAGCACAGGAGATAGCATCAATAGTGGCATAGCATTTTATGCCATTCTAACAAAGCATTTGAAATTGCGAAAGATTAGCACCTGATGGGTCCTAGACCTTTTGACTGATGAGAAAGCCTAACCATGTAATCTAAGCAAACAAAATCCTGGAAAAATTATAACAAGAGGGCTTGTATTGCTCTACTTTCTCTATCAGTGCCCTGTTGAGATGTCATGGATATATAACTACTGTGTAAGTTTGGTGAAGATTAGATGAAAAATGGAGGAGCTACAGTGCCCATAAGAAAAAATTATGCAATTTTGCCAATTCAAGGGCAGATAATTCAGCTATTATCAATTGAATCTGGCTGGTTCAAGAACTCATCTGATGAAATTGTATGGATATATAACTACTATTTAAGACTGTTTCAGATCAGATGAGAAATGGAGAGGCTAGAGTCCCACAAGGCAAAAGTATGAGTTTTGATAATATAAGGGCAGAAAACTCAGCTAATAACAATCAAATCTGGCTGGTTGAAGAACTCATCCGAGATCTTATGGATATATAACTACTGTGAAAGTTTGGTTCTTATCAGATGACAAATGGAGGGGCTAGAGTGCCCACAAGGCAAAATAATGATTTTTTTCAAATTCAAAGGCAGACAACTCAGCTGTTAGCAATCAAAACTGGCTGGTTCAAGAACTCATCCGAGATCTTATATGGATATATAACTACTGTATTCGTTCGTTTGGTAAAGAACGGATGAAAAATGGAGGGGCTAGAGTGCCCACAAGGCAAAAAGTTAATGATGGTCGAACAGAGGGACAACAGCTGAATGCTAGTTGAGCTAAAAAAAAAAAGAAGATATTTAAAAAAAAAAAGTTAGCCCCCCGTGGGATTTGAATCCATGACCTCAGGTTCCCAATATGGCATACCGTATTGCATATTTAAGAAAAATCAAGAGCCATAAGTCTACTGTTACTGGTCCAATCCAGCTGTTTTTCAAACTTGTCCAACCTACCTACCAAAATTTGGTAAAGATCAAATAATAAATGAATATGCTAGAGCGTTCACAAGGCAAAATACGTTGTTTTTTTAGAAAACAAGGGCTATAACTCTGGTGTTACTTATACGATATGGCTGGCTTTCGAACTTGTCCGAGCTTTCATTGATATAAAGACACTGACAAAGTTTGGTAAAGATCAAATGATAAAATAACTTGCTAGAGTGTTCACAAGGCAGAAATTGGCATTTTTCACGAAAACAAGGGCCATAACTCTGGTGTTACTGATCTGATCTGTTGGATCAGTAGGTAAAGATCAAATAATAAATGAAGGTGCTAGACAGTTCATAAGGCAGAATTATTTTTTTTTCCAGCAAAACAAGGGCCATAACTCTGGTGTTACTAATCCAATATAGTTGGTTTTCGACCTTGTCCGAGCTTTCACTAATATAAAGACAATGACAAAGTTTGTTAAAGATCAAATAATACATGAAGGTACTAGCGATTCACAAGGCAGAAAATGACATTTTTCAGCAAAACAAGGTCTGAAAGGCAGAAAATGGCATTTTTCAGCAAAACAAGGGCCATAACTCTGGCGTTACTGATTCAATCTGGCTGTTTTTCAAACTTGTCTGAGCTTTCATTGATATAAAAACACTGACAAAGTTTGGTAAAGATAAAATGCAATATTAAGATGCTAGAGTGTTCATAAGGCTAAATAAGGCATTTTCTTTGGCCAGTTAAAGAGCTAAAAACTGAAACAAGGAAGAAATGCGTATATTATTTTGGGCCTCATCGTTGAGTAGCAAATAACCAATATATGCATACTGGTCAAGAAAGGCCTGTTATTGCAAAATTTTCAAAGAGCTCTAAGAAAGTGCTTAATGCAGTCTTTTTCTGTTGTTCACTGGAAGATATTATCAGAAATTCTATATTAAAGTGCATCCATCAAGTGGTTTAAGAGACTTTTGTCTTTTGCATGACAATACAACGGTCCACAAAAAACATCTTGTCCAAGAGTTTCTACGGGAAGAATTCTCCAGACTATTAAGACGATGAAAAAAATACTCTCAGGGCGTCAATATTTGTGCAGAAATGCTCTTGGATCAGTGGTGTTCCAGTGTCTAAAGGGCAAACAACAAGATTACTTTTCAGCCTTTCGGCAGTTGATTTCTCATTTGAAAAGATTCTGTGAAAGGAGAATATTTTGAAGAATTGTATTAAGATTTTTCAACAACATTCTTCATTAGAATTTTATATGCCCCTCATATAATTCTATGTAAAACAAGTAACCCCTGGGTTGGGATCAAATTTGACCCAAGGGTCACCATTTTAACTTTGGTAGAGGACTTTTAAGCTAATGCTACATGCATCATCTAAGTATTAGAATTATTGTAGTTTCAGAATATGTTTTGAAGATTTTCTTACATAACTAGTAAAACTGTAAACCCTCTGGCCGGACCAAATTTGACACTAGGGTCACCATTTATACCTTGTGGTTTCAGAGAAGATTTTTCAAACTTTTATTCTGTAATTATGTAAATTACAGTCTGACAAGAGTTACTTCTCCAGAAATATTTAGAACCTCTTGTACGTCACTAAACTTTATATCACTGGAATAATCTTGATAGTTTATCACCTAGTGATCAATTCAAAACAAGAGGGCTAAATGACCCTGAATCCAAATGGCCCTGTATCGATCACCTGATGATCTTTGTCAGATTTACTTACACAGTCCAACCTGATTTAAGAGATCGCTCAGAAGAAACACCAAAAGTGGTGGTCTCTTAATACAGGTGATCTCTTATTACAGTTTCTAACACTGTTCAACTTCTTATGAGGTGTTTAGTGAAATACGTACATGTTCTTTGTATCTGTACATGATGTGTAAATGTTGTTTTTGTGAAGGCTGATAATTAAAAGTGTATTAACATTTAAACATTGCAGCTAAATAAATTATATTTAACATTGTGTTTATAATGAGAATTCATAATTAACAAGAGTTGCGCGCCACATGGTGTCTCACCTAAAGTGACATGTCCATCATGCATGTTTCAAGCAATCTTCATCTTGACAAAATCGAAGGTTTATAGTAACTGTTAACGCGGTCGAACACTGTTGTCGGCATTCAGTAGGTTAGCATTCATAGTTTTCCTTAACACATCTTCATCTTACCACAAGGAACGTCGTTATCCATGACCAATAACTCTGACTTTCATTTCGGCAGAGTTATAGAGCCTTTTAAAGCTTGTATTAGAAGTAATATGGTAAACAATCATGAATGTTTCCCACTTATCAGTATTAATGGGACATTGCTGTGTATTAAATGTTTGTCAACATATAGGTTATTTTGACTTGCTGTATAACTGATGCAATTATCAGTTTGTCAACTTGTATTGTTTCACAAAATGACATTTTAATCTAAGGGTATCATGTTTTATCAAGAAATGTCAGCCAAATTAATGTGATGTTGCTGCTGGCATTGCAATAGCAATTAACACTGGCTATAACAAAACCGATGACAGATTTAGATTCAGCCTCAAAAATACCTCAGAAACATATACTTCATATTGGGCTACCTCAAAGGGGAAAAAAATAAAGCATTGAAATGCCGAATTTCTAAAAATAGCCCATAACAAGAAAGTTGAATTTTGGGAGGTGCTCTAAATAAAAAACGTTTGTTTTTTCGGATTTGGCTTAATGCAGGGAACCAGAAAATGTGTCGATATGTTAACATTTTAGGCATGGACACTCATTTACATTTCGAACACATACTAATATAAAAAGAATCATATGTGTTGTGTCCCTGAGCAAGACATTTTATCTGCATTGCTTTGTACTGGTTCTACCTAGGAAGACATTGAGAGTGATTCTTACAATCCATATAAAATAAATAAGTTCAAACTAATATGAAAAGAGTTATTACAAATGGATTTGGTGGTCTGTACTGTAACACAATACAATAGTAATTATATTTGACAGTTAATCTCCATTTCTGTTTGTAATGTCTGTATTTATAAGACATAAAACCAACACTGTTGTTCTATAGCGACTATGCCTCTTTAATCCCGTAAAGCTAATAACATGCGATATATATATATACAAGCAATCTACTACTACATATTATGTAACCTGATATTGTAGCAACACCGTACCCAATGTATACAACACTAACATCTCTCCCCTTTTTTTAGAAGTTCATTTCCCTGAAATTTGTTATTAAATTCATTCTGTATAATCTAACAATGATTGTTTTAGAGTATAACTACTATTTTCTGAAAATCCCATGTTTTTTTAAAAAGTCTGAATCAACAAAATTCCACTGTTAATAGTTCACTTAAAGTTTATCAATTAACAGCTTGTTATTTTGTCTGTGAAACGAAAACAAACAACTGGTGTGGTATTTAGTGTTGATAACTTCCCCTGCTGAGTTAATTTGAAACAAAAGCAATTATAAAGGATAAACTTTTACTGGAGTATCAAATTACCCATCGGCAGTAGTCAACATAAAGTTCAAGTAATTATGTTCCTGTCAAACCTTATAAAACTCACATTGAAATGTGCAGAGATTGAAATGTGTAGGTATTTAAAACAGAAGCGAAATATAGTTTATGGCTGGCCAAGAACAATGTCCAGTGGCAGTGAGTTTAGATATGGAATCTGGTACTCCACACTTTTATATTGCTCAAATTTGAAATTTGGAGATGTTACATGTATTGTGAAATTTCGAGACGGTACATGTATTTAAGAGACAACTGACCTTGACAGTTTCAGGCTGAAAGTTGTTGGAATAAAAACAATGACCAGTGATGTTATATATGAAATTTGAACACTCTACTCTATAGGACAAAAAAGTAAAATAATTTAACGCACATTTTAACACAGTTTTTGAAGATGGTACATGTATATATTTAAGTGGCACTGACCTCGACCCATGGTTAGTTGGAGAGCTGGAAGTTATTGGCATTAAGACGGGCAATGACAAGGAGGTTATATATGAAATCTAAACATTCTTCTGCCAAGGACAAGAAAGTTATTATACAATATACGTCGAGCATGACAACAAAAATGCGATGTCTCGCATTTTTTCAAAAGACGAGACAAAAACACTAACAATGAATTTGTTGGTATCCCTATGGGTACGAACTGTACACCACTTGTCGCAGATTTGTTTTTATTTTGCTATGAAAGGGATTTCATGTTGAGTCTTTCACCAGATACCCAGGCAGATGTTATTGAAGCTTTTAATGACACCTCTCGGTATCTGGATGACATACTGAACATTGACAACCCTTTCTTTCCAACTATGGTTCATAATATTTATCCTAAAGAACTTCGGCTTAATAAAGAAAATATATCTAATAATAACGCTTCTTTTCTTGATTTAGATCTCTCGATTGAAAATGGTAAAATAATTAGCAAAATCTATGACAAGAGAGATGATTTTAATTTTGACATCGTTAATTATCCCCACTTGGATGGGGATGTTCCCCGAGCAACTTCTTATGGGGTTTATCTGTTTCAACCTATTCGTTTTTCTAGAGCTTGTACTCGAGTTGAGGATTTTAATATTCGTAATCTTTGTATAACTAAAAAGTTACTCAATCAGGGTTACCGTTACCATAAACTTCGTAAAACCTTTGCAAAATTTTATTATCGTAACCCTGATCTTCTTTCCAAATATAAATGTAATTTAAGGACTCTAATCTGCGACAAGGACTATCACAACCTGACTTCTATGGTGATGTGATTTATAAACTTCGTAAGATTCTTGGTCATGATCACTTTCATACTATCTTTGTTAAACTTGTTAAAAAGTTTATCAAAAGAGGTTATGACCCTATCATTTTGTAACGTACTGCATGCTTGGTGGTGGACCCTTTTACAGTTCGCCACTATGCTTTCCTCTTTAATTGTACGATGACCGGACAGGCTGTGGACCCTATGATGACGCCTACCTAAAGCCCACTGGGACGGTGGCGTTTGATGTTTGTCCATGATCTTTCTTGTCGTGCCCTTAATGGTGTATTCTCTTACTGCTCTGGCTTCTGCCAAGTCACTGAGTACCTTCATTGTGGCTTTCTAGGCTATTGTTTTTTTTGTATTATATTTACACGAGCATATTTGTGTTTTACTTATATTGCCTATTGATGCTGCCTTGTTGGTTAGAGATTAGATCATGGCGGGGATTTCTTTATTTACACTGTCCTGTTTTAATGGGATGACAGTAGGGTAAGTGTGAGGTCTGGTGCACCCTAGAACCGGTTTAAACCCCCAGTGGCCTACTTTGCCACTGACCGTTCAAAGGCGGTAGCCCTATTGTCAACCATTTTGCGTTTGTGATTTCTTTTGCATTTTTTATTAATTTTGCCTTTTCGTTTGTCTTTTTGCGTCTTTGTTTTTGTGTTTTGTGGTTGACTGTCGTCCTTGAATGCTGCGTTCCCTGTCCGATATTTCTATCCTTCTTTAGTCTAAATTCTGCTTTAACGTGATTCTTTTTATTCTGTGTGAATCCCCATCCCACAAGACCAATATTTGCGCCGAATTACACACCTGTCCCCGAGTATAGTGTATAGTGGCGTTACCAATAACAGTCAAAGTGAATATGACTTCTGGAAGCAAAAATATTTAATTTAAGATGAATTTTATTTGTATTCAAGATATTTTTCTGTCATGACAGAATTAACTTTATCAGCGAATAATAACAACAAGAATTTCATAGTTCTTCCACATAGTAAACTAAGCTGACTTCAACTTGTGTACGTGGCTTTTTATTGTGTGTGTACTTTTTGCTGTACCCTGTATCGTACCTCTGTGATATGAATAGTGAGTTGCCATCACATGACCTAAACAAATTGTTAATATGTTATCCAATCACTTTGTTGCACAAATATAACTTTATCAATGATTATGTTAATGAGGGTACTTGACAGTATTGTTGACCAATCACAGCTTTGTATTAGAATAAACTTATATGAGGGGTAATCAGAAAGTTCTGAGTACCTACATCAACAGAACAGGTTACATCATAGCGCTTTTATTTTCTGTAAATGATTTTTCAACCTCTTTTGAATGTTTCCTTAGAGATTAATTACATTTTGATGTCACGTGCATTGTAAAAACATTGCTATAGCAATCCATGCACTGCATGCAATATATGAGAGCTTAATGCCTTATGGATTCAGAGAAAAGACTTTTTTGAAACTTGGGACACACTTGATAGACCAGAGGTTGGCCAAACTGTCAAAATCTGTTAAGTGTTTCTCGAGAATTGTTTTAAGTTTCAACCTTTTATAGTAATGACAGCCATCTTGAAAGTCAGGTTGAACTAATTTTAACACATTTAACTAGAATTATCACTGAAGGTGATGAATACGCCCGCTTTTTTGCTATATCCGAAGATGGGCAAAGACTGATCCCAATACCTTTGGCTCAGGTGAGTTAAAAAAGCAATTTCATATCTTGTTATATTGTTAATTCTAATACACCCGCACTATATAGCCTAGTTTAAAATATCTCGTTATATTGAACGATATATCACTGTAATGTTTGCAACGTTAGGAGAATAAGCATTGCGCATTGCGCATTGCGCATTGTAACGTATGCAACGTTAGGAGAGCAAGCAAAGCAATGCAAAAGATTTCAGATGTGTGTGTTATTTTCACATTTTAGGGGTATTAGAATAGAAATAGAACATCGTTTACGGTGAATTATCTATAATATATCACGGTTTGTCGTTCAATTGTAAACAATAATTTCACTCGCCTTTCGGGCTCGTGAAATTATTGTTTACAATTGAACTCCAAACCGTGATATATTAAACGATAATTCACAGTAAACGATGTTCTATTTCCTAAATATGTTCAATCTCTATATAAAATCTTTGGACTCTAAGAGACTGGGCCATTTTTAACCCCAGGGAAACAAAAACACAAACTTGATTGTTTCGTACCCAGCAATCCTTAATTTGAGCAAAATTGGTTCGACGGACAACACGTTATTGCATAAGCCCGGATGGCCTTTAGCCAGTAAAAATAACAACCACCCTTGGCCAATAGGTTGATACATGTGGCAAGTTTTATAAGGATTAGTATTCCTTTTTTTCCCTTGATATGAAAATTTAATTAAAATTCCATGCAAGACAAATTGTATTTGTATAACAATGTTCAATATACCAAATATGTTTTGCCTATACTGCTTCGACACGCACAAAACCTCCCCGCTTATTGTAACATTTAACATAGTTATAAATGTCTTCAAGTTCATCTTTCAATTTTTTAATCTTCTAACATACTCAGCTTCTTAAATTTCTATAACAAATGTTGGCTTTACAATGTATCTAACTCTTTAACAGAATTGCCAGATAGATCATTTTCTTACCTTACAGTGTCTGTGTTTGTAGGGAAATCGTCTTGATCACATTGGAATGTTTTATCAAGATACTCTTCAAAGCACCAAACTTCTTCCAAAGACCCACGAATCGAAACCATTCCATCTTCTGTTGTAAGTTTCAACTTGAATTTTAACTCGATTTGTGATAGCCATACCTTCAGTTTGTTGCCTAAATGTTGGATGATTCCAGGATTTATTTCTGCTGAAACCTTTTTAAGAAAAAGAAAATGTTAACATAAGCTTGTTTTTAGCAAAAACATGTGTCTCCCTCCTCCCACTGCTGTATTCAGTACTAATATATTACTCTGTAGGACATTTTTCAAATAATACAATTCTATACTCACTAAAAAGATAGACATGATTAAACCAAAAAGATATCAGTAAATGGCGACAGCAACACAAAGATAATTATGTGCAACTAGGCTTGATATTGATCATTCCTACCAAGTTTGGTTGAAATCCGGCAAGGGGTTCAGGAGAAATAGTCTAGACAAGTTTATATTTTAAAAGATTCAAAGGGCCACAACTCTGCCAAATTAATTCGACCTGAACACAACGTTGACATGTGCAACTAGGCTTGGTAATGATCATTCCTACTGTGTTTCACTGAAATCCAGCCAGGGGTTTAGAACTAGTCCTCACAAAGTTTGTGTATTAAAAACTTTAAAGGGCATTAACTCTGCCAAAACCAAGCAACCGGAACAAAGTGTGGTAAAGACCTGGGTCTGTATTCATAAAGCTTCTTAGTAACTAAAGTCAGATCAAGTTATCAATTTTTTAAACACCTTTTCCTATCGATTTAAAGACGTTTTCTTTATATTGCTAATAAAGTTATGGATATATAAAATCTACAGTTAAATATTTATCTTAAAATAGATGGGTTGTAGTGTCCCTGAGTGGTTAATAAGGAGATCCAAAAATATGTAAAAATCTTAAATTTTGACTTAAGCATTATTTTCCATTTAAGTTGCTTTATGAATACCGGCCCAGATGTAATACAAAGGCCCTATCATCTTAACGAAGCAAAATATAGCATTTTTAACTAAATCAAGGGCCACAATCCGCTGTTACTGGTCCGATCTGGCTGGTTTACAAACTTGTCCGAGTTTGATTGATATTAACAATCTAGTACAGTTTGGTAAAGATCAGATGAAAAATGAAGGCCTTATCATCTTAACGAGGCAAAAGTTAATGGATGACAGATGGATGGATGATAGCCGAATGCCAGCAGAGCTTAATTGAAGAAAATCTATTTTATTTTCTAAAAACATTTACTTCATACAATTTGTCTTTTTTTATTTCACTCAATACTTTTAAAACTTAATAATCTAACTTAAATATATATTTGTTGATATCAGGTACAGAACAGATAGAAAATATAATTAAATTTATTTTTTTTTACCTAAAATATTTAGGATTGGCCCTTAAAAATGGGGTCTGTCAGGAAACTGGAACCATACATATAATTTTATTTGGCCTGCTATGGTGAGTTTCCAGTCCCATAAGTATTCAAGTTATGCTCCGGACAAGAAATATAAGTATATAATTACAAAGAGTATTTAATCTTATCTGAATGAAGAGAGAGTTATATGGTTCTTGTGCTCTGAATTTTTTCTCATTGCGCTGTATCATTGTGTGAAGTTTTATTTCAGTCCCATTACTGTTAGTTTTTTTGAAGTTACGCTCTAGACAAGAATTACAAGTATAAAATTACAAAGGGCAATAACTCTAATTTAAATGAAGACAGTTATATGCAGGCTTTCAAGTGACCTCAAGCAAAATAATAGGGATAAAGTAGGGCTCCAAATTCCAAAAAATAAGGATTTTCATTGCAAACAAGAAATTCGGTGAATTGATATCCTCCGACGAAGTGTTAATTGTCTTCTGGATAGAAGCATAGATGGAAAGTAAATACAGACGAACAAAAAAAAAATGCAAAAAAAGAGTCAATTTTAAATGAATGTGAAAAATTGCATGGTATTTCCCTATAGCGGACATGAAATAGACATTATTATAAGAATATAAGTATATGACCTTGACCTTGAAGATACAGACTGGGTCTCCATGCAATTTTGATGGGTTGAGTATTCGTGTATCTGTGTCATTCATTACAAGGCTTTGTTGATTTACATATATACATAGTTTATATTGCTACCATATCATCCCTTATTTGTAGATAGTTTTATCTTTATACGTTTACATTATTTTTAATTACTACTTCATTCCTTCATGTTTTTGCGCGCAATATGACCTATTTATGTGTCGTCGTGCCGTAAAACACCATTCATTCATTCATTACAAAATCCCTGCAAACATGAGAATTATGGAGAGAGAACACAAAATACATTATTAAAAACACATATAAGAAGTATATGACCTTTATCACCTTGACCTTGAAGATACAGACCCAAGTTTTGAGTTATGCATGAAGTCTCGATTGGATGGGATGGGTATTTGTGCCAATTTATTTCAAACTCCCTTCTTGCATGGAAAAGTTATGTGCGGACACGAAATGGACCTTATTATATGCATCAAAGAAGTATGTATCATTTATGATGACCTTTCATGACCTTGACTTTAATGATACAGATCCGGGTGATGAGTTCTGCACATCATCTTGATGAGATGAGTACATGTGCCAACTTATTTCAAAATCTGTCCATGCATGTAAGAGTTATGCAGCGGACACAATCATTTTAACGAACGAACAAGTATATGACCTTCATGACCTTGACTTTGAAGATACAGACCTGGGTTTTGGGTTATGCATGTCATCTTGATAAGATGGGTATTTGTGGCAATTTATTTCAAAATCCGTCCATCCATGTGAGAGTTATGCAGTGGACATGAAAACTGTAACGGATTAATGTCCAGACGGACGTAAGGGCAACGCCAAAACTATATCCCGTCTTCAGTAGGAATTTTTATACTTTTTTCCAGAAAATTAGCCATCCGATTGACAAGGATAAAAAAACAAGAGGCCCAAGAGGGCCTGTGGACGCTCTACTGGCTAAAACGGCTCTAATATCAAGGGTTGTTCAACATAAAATTCCCATCAGTACTTCTTTTAAAACATTGCAAAAACAACAGGGCTAGGATGGCCTTAGATCCTGGTAATCATGGACAATAAATCTGCTGTGTCTAGTCTGGCATGGGTATTTTTTAACTTGTCCCACTTGTTTATATGAATGACATTTTACCAATGTTTCGTATTTACTGCCAAGTTTCGTAGAAATCCAACAAGACGTTTAGGAGGAATAGCGCTGACAAGAAATTTAAAACGTAAGGGCAACGCCAAAACTATATCCCCCGTCTTCAGTAGGAATTTTTATACTTTTTTCCAGAAAATTAGCCATCAGATTGACAAGGATAAAAAAACAAGAGGCCCAAGAGGGCCTGTGGACGCTCTACTGGCTAAAATGGCTCTTATATCAAGGGTTGTTCAACATAAAATTCCCATCAGTACTTCTTTTAAAACATTGCAAAAACAACAGGGCTAGGATGGCCTTAGATCCTGGTAATCATGGACAATAAGTCTGCTGTGTCTAGTCTGGCATGGGTATTTTTTAACTTGTCCCACTTGTTTCTATGAATGACATTTTACCGATGTTTCGTATTTACTGCAAAGTTTCGTAGAAATCCAACAAGGCGTTTAGGAGGAGTAGCGCTGACAAGAAATTTAAAACGTAAGGGCAACGCCAAAACTATATCCCCCGTTTTTATACTTTTTTCCAGAAAATTAGCCATCAGATTGACAAGGATAAAAAACAAGAGGCCCAAGAGGGCCTGTGGTCACACTATTGGCTAACATGGCTCTTATAACATCAATGAAGCAAGTGACTGCAATTTACGTTTTTTTTTAAAGTTTTGGGCAAAATACAGCATTTCTAACTAAATCAAGGGCCATAACTTAAAAATCTGGAAAAGTTTGGTAAAGATCAGATGAAAAATGAAGGCCCTATCGTATTAACGAGGCAAAATATAGCATTTTTTAAAAAAAATGAAGGGCCATAACTCCGCTGTTACTGTTCCAATCTGGCTGGTTTTCAAAATTGCCTGAGCTTTCATTGATATTAACAATCTGATAAAGTTTGGTAAAGGTCGGATGAAAAATGAAGGCCCTATCGTCTTAACGAGGCAAAATATAGCATTTTTAACTAAATCAAGAGCCATGACTCCGCTGTTACTGGTCCGATCTGACTGGTAAAAACAATCAATAAATAAATAAATAAATAATAAACAAGAAATGTCACAGTAAGTGACAATTGCCCCCGAAGTGACCTGTAAGTGTGACCTTGACCTTGGAGCAATATGAAACCAACAGATATATTTAAAAAAAAATCAAAAAAAAAAATTCAAACAAACAATAACAAGAGGTCAATGACATTGAAGCTCAACTGATTGATTTTGATTTCAGGAAGTAGTCGTTACAGACTTGTTTTTTGAAAATCTATTTTTAACCGTGGCGGCCATCGTGAATTTCCGACCGACCTGAAAGTTTTCATTATATAACTCTATGTAAACAAAGATGGCCGCTGCAGCCATGTTTAACGTCAAATCAAAACGATTTTCAACAAGGACCAACATCATGTCATACTGATCATTTTAGAAAAAGTCCCATATCAATATCTCTTATAGTTTTGAAGATGTAGTCGCTACAAATTTATTTATTTTAAATCTATTTTTAGCTGTGTTGGCCATCTTGAATTTCCGGCCGACCTGAATTTGTTCTAGGATCAACTAGACATCAAGAGCAACATTCCTGTAAAGTTTCTTGAATATCCGTCAAGTAGTTTCAGAGGAGTAGTCGCTAAAAGTTTTTACTATATAACTCTATGTAACAAAAGATGGCCACTGGCAGCCATGTTTAACGTCGAATCAAAATAATTTTCGATAAGGATCAACATCATGTCATGCTGATCATTTTAGAAAAAGTCCTGTATCAATATCACTTATAGTTTTCAAGAAGTAGTCGCTACAAACTTATTTTTTAAAAATCTATTTTTAGCTGTGACGGCCATCTTGAATTTCTGGCAGATCTGAAATTTTGCTAGGATCAATTAGACATCAAGAGCAACATTCCTGTAAAGTTTCATGACAATCCGCCAAGTAGTTTCAGAGAAGTAGTCACAACAAGTTTTTACTGTATAACTCTATGTAAACAAAGATGGCCGCTGGCAGCCATGTTTAACGTTGAATCAAAACGATTTTTGATAAGGATCAACATCATGTCATGCTGATTATTTTAGAAAAAGTCCCATATCAATATCACTTATAGTTTTCAAGAAGTAGTCGCTACAAACTTGTATTTTAAAACTCTATTTTTAGCTTTGGCGGCCATCTTGGATTTCTCATCAACATGAATCTTTGCTAGGATCAACTAGACTTTATGGGCAACATTTCTGTAAAGTTTTATGAATATCCATCCAGTAGTTTCAGAGGAGTTGTCGCTACAAATAAAAGTTTATGGACAGACGGACGGACGGACAGACTGACTGACGGACGACGGACGCCGCACCACGGCATAAGCTCTGCTGATCTCTGATCAGTCGAGCTAAAAAATGAAATAAAAAAAAATTAAAAAAAAAAAAAAAAAAAAATTATAAAAAAATTATAAAAAAAAAAGAAAAAAAAAATTAATTTTTTTAATACCGTATTTGTCGGCGTATAGCGCGCATGCGCATATAACGCGCACCCCGACTTTGGGTCTGACATCCTTGGAAAAAAACTTTTTGTTATGTATTGTAGCGTAAACCTCACATAAAAAACATGTGTTTTCAATTTCAGGACAGCAGAGCGCCATTTTGAATCATTGACCAAAGAGGACATGTAAAACGAATTTTGATTGGCTAAAACAAGCTGCATGTTAGACTGTGTTTTTTTACTCAAGTGTAAATAAACTTGTACTGTTGAGTGTACTTTTGTTGTTTACTCAAGATTCAATAAAATAAAAATCCCCACGCCCGTGTTCAACTTTTATTACGATCATATTAAATTTATTAATCTGGCGTTGTATGACTGGTGTTGTTTGCAGGTTATTTACTCTTGCTTATCAATTTGAAAGTGTTGACAATTTGAAGGTGTTGACAGTTTGAGGGTTTCTCGAAATGAGATGCATTGTCTTGTGGCATCACCTATTAAATGCATTTTCCTAACACATCGTGTCAGCACCTACTCAAACTTCTGAAGTAATCAAGGACAATTAAGAAATTGACATTTTTCTGCGTACATGTATTGTTACATGTTTGTTTAATAATCACCATAGTCATCATTGTTTGCGGTCAGATTAGCAAGAACCAAACACTTCACACATTTTCCCAGTCAATTAAACCCTTTATGAATAATCAAGATTCTACGTTGTCAAATTTTAAAATCGACTTTAACAAATAAATGTGCGGTAAATCAATACCGCGGTTATCCGGTAGTCGTCGTTAGGAAGAAAACATAATATTCTATTCTATTCTATTCACGGGTTTGTAAACCCGTCTACGTTAAACGGAAACCACAGCCTCGTTATCATTTCACTTTGCCGATTTATGTAAACAATGATATTTTTCAACATTCAATGGTATTTTCTCAACAATAATCAACACAAAACATGGTAAAGTTTGATTTTATTATTTTTATTGATAATAAGCATATAGCATACAACGCATTTTATTGAAACAATAGAAACAAGCCAACTTTTGTTCGATTCAATCTCTGTAGTAAACTGCCGGTCTTGCGACTTTTTGAAAACCACAAAACTTCTCGTCTTGGCTGAAAAAAAAAAAGTAAATCATTACTTGTTGCTTAAACCGCGCACCCCAACTTCAGCCACAGAATCTGGGGTAAAAAAGTGCGCGCTATACCCCGACAATTGTTTTTTATTTTTATTTTTTTCACCAATTGGTGAGCAATTGTGCGAAGTTATTTGAAAATCCGTTTATTCTTGTCCAAGTTATGAAGCGGAGATGATTGTATAAACGAACGGATTTTGAACTTTGATCTCTAAGTGTGACCTTGACCTTGGAGCCGCGGACCTGGATTTTGTGCCCGACACGTCGTCTTGTTGTGGTGAGCAATTGTGCAAAGTTATTTGAAAATCCGTTGATTATTGTCCGAGTTATGAAGTGGAGACGATTGTCAGGGGTGTGATTGGCCTTTGAACAAAAGGGAGGAAAATTTGAGCGAGGGGTTAAGGGGACTGCAAGTCCCCTTACGGGGTCAAGGGGCAGCGTCCTTGTAGGGGTTCAGGGGGAGAAGCCCCCATAAGCTCCTGGATTTTAGCTGTTTTAAATCATTTTAAGTCCATTTCTGATATGCTTATGGGTTGTTTGGTGTGACATTTTAAAACAAGAAAAGGGTAAGTTTTACTATTTTATTATCATTGTTAGTGTATCAACTGTAGAAATTTAAAAGAAATAGATGAAAATCAAGTAATTTGTAATAATTAATCTCATTATCATTGGTTATTTGACTAATGAAATACAACTGATATATTTATTAAAATGAGAAAATTTCCAAAGACTAAACTTTCCGAAAGCTTACACTCAACGGTACGTCATTATTTACGATTTCTAACCACTCCCACTTAAACTTATTTTTACAATCACTATCTATTTTTTTGATCTCTCGTGTGTCCGCCGATCTTTCCAAGATTTTGGCCATGTTTTCCGCGTAACCATCTCTCAAAACAAAACAAACAATTCACAGCGGACATTTTTTTCTTTTGTTTTTTTTTATCTCAGCTTCACATTACAAGAGGCGCTTTGATTGGACCAGATAAACAACAAAGACCAATGAAAACTCGCGACAGAAAACTATTGAGAAATTGCCAGGATGTAAAACGTGTAGATCTCGGGATCTCGGATTTTACAGGATATTACGGGGCAAACGTGTAAAAGTCGGATTTTTTCGGCCAAAAATACGGCCCTCACCCCCCCTGAAAAAAAAACTCCTCGGATCTGGACGAATTGGAAAAGTGACCCCTCGGACCATCGGAACCACGGAAATCAGCGATTCCGAGGAAGAATCACACCCCTGGATTGTTTAGACGAACGGTATTTGACCTTTGACCTCTAAGTGTGACCTTGACTTTGGAGCCACGGACCTGGATTTTGTGCGCGACACGTCGTCTTGTTGTGGTGAGCAATTGTGCGAAGTAATTTGAAAATCCGTCCATTATTGTCAGAGTTATGAAGCGGACACGAGTGTACACGCGAACGGACAAACAGTGCGATAACTATATGCCACCCTTCGGGGGCATAAAAAAATCAAAAATCAAACAAACAATAAAAATAAAATAAAATAAATTTAAAAAAAATCTTTTAAAATAAAAATAAAAAAATAAATAAATAAAAAAAAATTGTTAAGGTAGCTGGCGGGGTTACTCGGGAATAATCAAAATCGCGTATATTGTGACAATGTTTTCCCTGTATGTAGGTTATTGTTTCTGCTTTCCATCAATACTAATTTTAAATTGCTTAAAATAAACATCGGATTCCTAAATAGCGCCCTCTGGTGGTACCTATTTTTGCGACGAATTTTACCGTTTTCGTACGGGAAATGTACTAGAATTTAGTCAAAAGTTAATAAAAATCACATCATTTGGAAGCACAATGATTTATAAACGTAATGCACGTAATATATTTAAAACTAGAGGCCCAAGAGGGCCTGTGGACGCTCTACTGGCTAAAACAGCTCTTATAGATTTAGATAGATATAGCTAGATATAGCTCTCTTCTCCTATAGATTTAACAAAGGAAAATACAATATAGCATTTTTCAACAAATCAAGGGCCATAACTCTGTTATTATTAACAAGATCTAGCTGGTTTTCAAAATTGTCCAAGATTTCATTGATATACCGTGCTTTGCACAACTAGACATCATACTGAGGCTTCCTGCCAAATTTCGTAGAAATCCAACAAGCCGTTTAAGAGGAGTAGCGCCGACAAGAACTTTAAAATAAAAATGTCAAAGGGGCATAACTCCGTCAAAAATCAGCGAACTAGAACATAAGCGTGACATGCACAACTAGACATCTTACCGATGCTTCCTGCCAAGTTTCGCCGAAATTCAACAAGGCATTTAGGATGAGTAGCGCCGACAAGAAATGTTAAAGTAATTGTCAAGTAATTAAAAAGATATTGAAAAAAAAGAAAGAAAAAAAAATCGATCAAAAAAACAACAAGTGGGCCATAATGGCCCTGAATCGCTCACCTGAGTTCAGTGCAGGTATTATGCTAAGGCTAGCTAGGAATTGTAACCCAAGAGGAACTCAACTAGGGCCTTATTTTTGGATGGAGGGCATATATCGCTAGACAATTTGTTTATTGAAGACACTTACCAAGCAATTACTGGTACCAGGGGCATAATTAGAACTGATTCTTGTTACAGGTCCACTAGATGGTACTACATACCAAATATGAAAGCTATAGGCCTTGTTTGTGACATATAGATTTTTGAAGTATTGCTTACATAACTGTATGTTAACATGTGACCCCCAGGGTAAGGCTCCCGATGAACAGGGCAGAATTGTCACAGGTCCATCACATGCTGCAAAGCAATAAATGCTCTAGGGCTAGGCATTTTAGTTTTTGAAAAGATTGTTCAAGTTTACTCCATCCGGCACCGTGCTCTGGTGAGCTGAATAGGGGTCAAAATTGTGGCCTCTGGAGTGCCCACAAGCAAATTCCAATATTGACATAGTGACATAGTTTTTTGATCCCATGTGACCCATTTTGAAACTTGATCAAGATATAATTCAGATAAACAATCTGAGAATGTTTCATCAAGATCTGGTCAAAAATATGGCGTCTAGAGTGTACACAAGGTTTTTCAAGTATCTGACCTAGTGACCTAGTTTTTGACCCCATGGGACCCATTTTCGAACTTGACCAAAATATAATTAAGACAACATTTCGACAAAGTTTCATCAAGATCGGGTCAGAAATATGGCCTCTAGAGTGTACACAAGGTTTTTCAAGTATCTGACCTAGTGTCCTAGTTTTTGACCCTGTGTGACCCATTTTCGAACTTTAGCAAGCTATAATTGAGACAAATATTCTGACAAAATTGCATCAAGATCGGGTCAAAAACATGGCCTCTAGAGTGTACACACGGTTTTTCAATTATTTGACCTAGTGACCTAGTTTTTAACCCCATGTGACCTATTTTCAAACTTGACCAAGATATAATTAAGACAAACATTCTGACAAAGTTGCATCAAGCTCTGGTCAAAAATATGGCCTCTAGAGTGTACACAAGGTTTTTCCAATATTTGACCTAGTGACCTAGTTTTTAACTTCATGTGACCCATTTCCGAAATTGATCAAGATATAATTAAGATAAACAATTTGACAAAGTTTCATCAAGATTGGATAATAAATATGACCTCTAGAGTGTACACAAGTTTTTTCAAGTATTCGACCTAGTGACCTAGTTTTTGACCCCACATGACCCATTTTTGAAATTGACCGAGATTTCATTGAGACAAACATTCTGACAAAGTTTCATGATGATTGCATCAGAAATGTGGCCTCTAGAGTGTACACTAGCAAAGGTTAACGGACGGACGGACGACGGACGACGGAAGACTGACAACACACCATCCCATAAGCTATATCTTTTTATCTGTGTGCATTTCTTTACGTAAGGGGTACCACGCCGCTACTACAAAATTGGTCGGATTTTTACATGTTACCGTGTTTTTACTTAAAAGTAAGCGTGGTGACATATATATTTTGCTATGCCATCACATTCGTTGAAATTTCCTGCTTTGATAAATGTAAAAATAAAGAAGGGTCGTCAAGTCAAATTTTTATCAAACAAACTTTTAAAGATTATAGAAAGTATTAAAATTACGGCGTCGTTTTATAGTTTTCTTAAAAATGACGTTGACGTCAGTCACTGGCAAATTGAGATACATGTACTTTCCTATTCTTTCCACGCAGAATGCGGGATACAACGTTAATTGTTATAATTGTGTAAGTCTATATCGGTAATGCCTATATATTATATATACTATGTTCGTGAATAAGTATTTTTGTATTTATTTATTTATTGCTTCATTCTGATATTAAGACACGCTGTTATGCTGTAGTTGTTTTGAGTGGTTCATCAATCGTAATAAAAAAAACAAGTGTATATTCGCAGGCGGTTACTAGTTTAAAAGTATGCTTAAAAGTATGCTTAAAAGAATTGAAACACGTGTTATTTTTACGTTAACGGAATTGATTAGTTTTACGAATACTAGATTAATTCGATGATATAAAATGAAAGGAAAAAGAAACGCAACACGGGCATTTCCTATACAATATGCTGCTGTTAATCGAATGGTACATGGCCACGTAAGATCTGTCCTTTCGGAAAAAAAACTAAAACAACACGTAACACATCAAATAGTATTCCTTAAAAATTTCATTATTGACAGTGTACGCATTTGGCTCAAGCATGTGAGCAAACTTAGGATGCAAAATTTTGCAAACACTTTACGTTAAATACAGAACTGAACTGGCTCAAATTTTCGAAGAGGAACTTCTACATTTATGAATTTCTTGTTACAACGTGTACTGTGATTAAAACGTCTACAACATCACGGTATAATGTGTTCTTTCTCTAACTAACTGCAACTTTTTACTTGGAATATATATGGAATTAAGTGTGCAGTATATACAATATACAGTGGAAACTTTTTACTTGGAATATATATGGAATTAAGTGTGCAGTATATACAATATACAGCAGAAATTCCCATCGCGTTTCTTTTTTCTTTCATTCTATGTACAGTTGAAACTCATATCGATATAGTTTTACCTATTATCTCGATATATTTTCGGTCCCGTGTTCTTTGTTAAATACTTTTTTGTCTCGTTTTTTATATCTCTTTATTTCCTATCTTTGCAAAGAGAAACACATTGCAAATAGTAATAGACAGCTATCCTGCATGACATAGACACATACACTGAAAACCGAATCAGCACTTATATTATATACTTCAGGAAAAAGAAACGCATAATGGGTATTTTCGCTATATAGTGTATGTTTAATACGCTACTGCTAATCGAATGGTACAGGGCTACATTAGGCCTGTCCTTTCGGAAAGAAAGTTTAAACAGCACCGAACACAACAATGGTTACCCCTTTAAAGTTTCATTATCGACAGAATACGCATTTGGCTCAAGCAGGAAAGCAAACTTAGGCTTTAAATGTTGCAATCTATTAACATTAAACATAATTCTGAAACATTTTCAAGTGAAACTTCAACATGGATGCATTTCTTGTAAAAAAGTATACGTTGATTAAAAGGTCTAATACATGGCAGTGTTGTTCTTTCTGTAATTAGCTGTAGCCCCTATCTGTACAAAACACGTTGAGATATATCTGGGATATAACGTGAAATTAGCTGTGTATAATAGTGTAGTATAGGCAATTTTGTGAGTATGCGTTTCTTTTTCCTTTCAGTATATGAACGATAACAACTATTTAATGAATCGGACGCTTCCTATTTTACGGATACTTTCTAGAGACATCCATTGTTTATTCCCCGTTTATAAATTATATACCTGGACATAATATCATTAGTTATGAAAATGATGTCTTTGTGTGTTTGTAGTCATGTGTTGCATATCCCGTCTATTTCTGAATTTAATACATGTATATTCATAACCATTTAATTTTTCCAATCAATATTTTGTGTTTTGCTATGCGGTGCCTATTAATATATATGTTTGTATGTATTATTTCCACATGGTGGCATGTATACGAATTGAGCGAATAAAAAGAATAGTTGATTTGATATTTGAATCGATTTGAATGATCATTCTTACACAAATAGCAACTTTGACAACACATGCTGTTTAAGAAGGGTCGCAAACAGATAACAAACAGATGAAATAACATGAGTACAATTTGCAACGTAAACAACTTTACTTATTACAACATATTTAATGAATTAAACAGTTCAATATCTTGAATTAGTTAACAATAATAATAATACAAAGTAAACGTCGCGCGTCAAAACTCGTGATGTCAACGTTATTTTAAAGAAAACTTTAAAACGACGCCGTAATTTTAATACTTTCTATAAACTTTAAAAGTTTATTTGATAAAAATCTGACTCGACGACCCATCTTTATTTTTACATTTATCAAAGACGGGAATTTCAACGAATGTGATGGCATAGAAAAATATATATGTCACCACACTTACTTTTAAGTAAAAACACGGTAACATATAAAAATCCTCCAAATTTTGTAGTCGCCGCGTGGTACCCCTTATGTATAGAAATGCACACACGATAAAGAGATATAGCTGTTTTTTAAATATATTACGTGCATTAAGTTTATAAATCATTGTGCTTCCAAATGATGTGATTTCTTTTAACTTTTGACTAAATTCTAGTACATTTCCCGTACGAAAACGGTAAAATTTGTCGTAAAAATAGGCACCACCAGAGGGCGCTATTTAGGAATTCGATGTTTATTTTAAACAATTTAAAATTAGTACTGATGGAAAGCAGAAACAATAACCTACATACAGGTAAAACATTGTCACAATATAAGCGATTTTGCTTATTCCCGAGTAACCCCGCCAGCTACCTTAAAAAAAAAAAATAAAAAAATAAAAAAAATAAAAAAATAATAAAATAAAAAAAAAAAAAAAATCCCCACACGTCTTGTTGTGGTGAGCAATTGTGCGAAGTTATTTGAAAATTCGTCGTTTATTGTCCAAGTTATGAAGCGGAGACTATAGTATAGACGAACAGATTTTGAACTTTGCTCTATAAGTGTGACTTTGGAGCCACGGACCTGTTTTTTGTGCGCGACACGTCATCTTGTTGTGGTGCGCAATTGTGCAAAGTTATTTGAAAATCCGTCCATTATTGTCAGAGTTATGAAGCGGACACGAGTGTACACGCGAACGGACAGACAGTGCGATTACTATATGCCACACTTCGGGGGCATAAAAAAAAGAAAGTAAAAAAATCTGGTAAAATTTGGTAAAGATCAGATAAAAAATAAAGGCCCTATAGAATTAACGATGCAAAATATAGTATTTTTAACGAAATCAAGGGCCATAACTCCACTGTTACTGGTCCAATCTGGCTGGTTTTCGAACTTGTCCGAGCGTTAATCGGTATTAACAATCTGTTAATGTTTGGTAAAGATTGGATGGAAAATAAAGGCCCTATCGTCGTAAAGAGACAAAACATAGCATTTTTAATGAAATCAAGGGCCATAACTCTGCTGTTATTGGTCCGAACTGGCTGGTTTTCGAATGTGTCCTAGTTTTCATTGATATTAACAATCTGTTAAAATTTGGTAAAGATCGGATGAAACATGAAGGCCCTATAATCTTAACGAAGCAAAATACAGCATTTTCAATTCTCAACTAAATCAATGGCCATAACTCCGCTGTAACTGGTCCGATCTGGCTGGTTTCCGAACTTATCCACGCGTTCATTGGTATTAACAATCTATTAAAGTTTGGTAATGATCGGATGGAAAATGATGGCCCTATCATCTTAATGAGGCAAAATACAGAATTTTCAACTAAATCAATGGCCAAAACTCCGCTGTTACAGGTCCGATCTGGCTGGTATTTGGACTTGTTCGAGATTTCATTGATGTTAACAATCTGGAACAGTTTGGTAAAGTTTGGATGAAAAATTAAGGCCCTATCTTCTTAACGAGACAAAATATAGCATTTTTTAACGAAATCAAGGAACATAACTCTGCTGTTATTGGTCCGATCTGGCTGGTTTTCGAGCTTGTCCGAGTTTTCATTGATATTAACAATCTGTTAAAGCTTGGTAAAGATCGAATGAAAAATGAAGGCCCTATCGTCTTAAAGAGGCAAAATATAGCATTTTTAACTAATTCACAGGCCATCTGGTAAAGTTTGGTAAAGATCGGATGAAAAATGAAGACCCTATCATCTTAACGAGGTAAAATGTAACAGACGGACGGCGGACATTACACCATCCCATAAGCTAAAAATAAACAATAAACATGACGCCCAAGAGGGCCTGTATCGCTCTACTTGTTATATGGAGTCTGTGGTTGTGGGGGTGGGGAGGGGGAAATATAAGTTGTT
This sequence comes from Cyrtodaria siliqua, assembly GCA_037043455.1. NCBI lineage: Eukaryota > Metazoa > Mollusca > Bivalvia > Adapedonta > Hiatellidae > Cyrtodaria > Cyrtodaria siliqua. Next base: position 38,528 of record JAWPHD010008116.1, read on the forward strand.
TTTGCACCAAAAACTTTGCCCTGCATTGAGCAATATGGCAGTCGAACATATAAATTACTGTTCCCCAAGTTGTATCCATGTAGAGGGGCCCCTTTATGCTAGAGGACTAAAGCCGTTTTATAAATGCATTCACACTTGGACAAGATATTAAATTGTTTGTGTTTTGTTACCCGATTACCCCCTAGGGGGCCCCAGCAGATAGAACCAATTTGAAAAGACAACTTATTGTGAATCTACACATCCTTAACTAAGAAATACACCACACATGAACATGAAATCTCAAAGGGTATGGGGGGAGTTAGAGTCACAAGACGGAAACTGCAGTTAAAATAAATTAACTGCAAGTTCTCCAAGTTGTACCCCTGTGGAGGGGCCTCTTTATGCAGGTTGATAAAACTCATTTTATATAATTATTTTGTGCCTCGAGTCCCTAAATAACCATACCAAATGTCTCCCCCACTGGGGAAAAGGCCATAAATCCGCCAAAAATCATTCAACTAGAACACGATGACGATATGCGCAACTAGGCTTGTTAATGATCATCTCTAAAATGTTTAGTTGAAATCAGGCCAGGGGATCAGAAGAACTCGTCGGGACAATTTTTTGTATTAAAACCTTTGAAGGGCCATAACTCTGCCAAAAACCATTCAACTGGAACATGACAATTATATACGCAACCAAGTTTCATTGAAAGACGACCAGTGGTTGAGGAGAACTGGTGCAGACAAAGTTTGTGTATTAAAACCTTTACAAGGGCCACAACTCCACCAAAAATCAATTAATCAGAACATGACAATGTCATGAACAACTAGGCTTGGTACTGATCATTCCTGACAAGTTTCATTGAAATCCAGCAAGGGGTTCAGCAGCACTAGTCCGGATAAAGTTTGTGTATAAGGGGCTATAACTATGTAAAAAATCATTCAACAGGGACATGGGTATGACATGCGCAACTAGGTTTGGCACTGATCATCCCTGCCAAGTTTCGTTGAAACCCGGCCAGAGGTTCAGGAGAACTAGTCTGTATAAAGTTAGTGTATTAAAACCATTAAAGGGCCATAACTCCGTCAAAATTTAACTAACTGGAACACGGCGATAATATGCGAAACTACACTTGGTACTGATTATCCTTGCCAAGTTTTGTTGAAATCCGGCAAGGGGTTCAGGAGAACTAGTCCGGACAATGTTTGTGTATTAAAACCTTTAAAGGGCCATAACTCTGCCAAAATTCATTCAACCAGAACACGTCAACGATATGCACAATTAGGCATGGTACTGATCATCCCTAAAATGTTTCGTTAAAATTCGGCCAAGATTTCAGAACAACTATTCCGGACAAAGTTTATGTATTAAAATTTTAAAGGGCCATAACTCCGTCAAAATCACTCAACAGGAACATGGTGATGATAAGTACAACTAGGCTTGATACTGATCATCCCTGCAAAGTTTCGTTGAAATCCGGCCAAATGAGGCCCTATCGTCCTAATGATGCAAAATACAGCATTTTTAACTAATTCAAGGGTCATAACTCCGGTGTTACCAGTGCTCAAATAAAATTATTTTGGGAGACAGGCCCAGGGCTTGTTGCTTCTGAAAATGGACAGGCCCCGATTTGAAATGGACAGGCCCTGATTTGAAATGGACAGGCCCTGATTTAAAATGGAAAGGTCCAATATTTTTTTCTTATTGGAAATTTGTCTTTATTCACTTTTATAGCACACATTTGTTACGTATGTATTAATCAAGCTCAAGTAATTTATAACCAATGCAAAGGAGAGTACTAGCACTTTTGCCAAACGATAATAATCAGAGCCGACTTGGTGAAACTGGAGCTAAACTTGGAGCCAAATTTTTAATCAGGTTTTATGAGACTATCAGAGCCTCCTCTGGCTATATTTTTTCTTTTTGTCACCACTTTCTCCAAGTAAAGAATTAGGAGCCTAGACTAGAATTCATTTAAAAGTAGGATTCCAGGAACTCCTTCCTTACACCTTAAATAATGAATAGAAAGATACTTTATATCTGTATTTATACATATACAGTATATATATTTTTCTTTCCACCAACATGTATTTGTAAAGGACAGTTTTTGTTATTTGATTATGTAAAAAAAAAAAAAAAATAAAAAAAAAATTCGAAATTATGTACCATCCGAACTACTATGACACCGCACTTTTACGGCCCGAACATTTCACAAACATTCAATCGAAATACCATCAATAACGATTTTTTTCATGCATTAGTGTGTTTTTAATGTCAAAAAAAACGGTATTTCTTATCACAAAGGAAAGAAAACACAACCCTAATAGCAGAATAATGAGTTTTATGTCAACAATTGTCGACCTCAAAGTTGTGACAAACTGCCGACACGAAGCAAGGCAAAATATTCGAACTTCTTATTGTTTCAATGTGTGTATAACACATTTTAATTACTTTATTGCAAGTGTTTTCACTGTTCACAATACACATGGGAGTATTTTGTCTTGAGGAACTTGAGCTTGAGATCCAGTAAAACTGATTTTTTGGGGGATTTTTTTTTTTTTTTTTTTTAGACAGGCCCGACGGGCTCCTCGTCTGCAAAATGAGACAGGCCCGGAATGGATTTCGAGGAGCCCCGGGCGTCGGGCTATCCTATTTCTTGAGCACTGGTTACTATTCCAATTTGGTAGTTGTTCACACTTGTCCAAGCTTTCATGGATATTATCAATTTGGTAAAGTTTGGTAAAGATCGGATGAAAATGAAGGCCCCATCGTCTTAATGAGGCAAAATACGGCATTTTTAACTAAATCAAGGGCCATAACTCTGGTGATACTGGTCTGATCCAACTGGTTTTCTAACTCGTCCGAGATCTTATGGATATATGACTAATGTGTAAGTTTGGCTAAGATCAGATTACAAGTAGATGGGCTAGTGTCCACATGGCAAAATTATGCATTTTTGTAAATTCAAGGGAAGGTAACTCAGCAGTTAGAAATTGAATCTAGCTGGTTTAAGAACTCGTCCGAGATCGTATGGATATATAACTACTGTATAAGTTTGGTAAAGAGTGGATGAAAAATGGAGGGGCTATAGTGCCCTCAAGGCAAAAGTTAATGACGGACAGGCGATGAACAACACAGCACAGCCTTTGGCCAGTAGAGCTAAAAACAGTTTTCTTTCTTTTTAAAAGTTAGCCCCAAGTGGGATTTGAACCCACGACCCCAGGTTCCCAATATAGTATATTGCATAGTTAAGAAACTCAAGGGCCATAACCCTGGTGTAACTAATCCGATCTGGCTGGTTTTCGAACTTGTCCGAGCTTTCATTGATAATAACAATATATGCAAGTTTGGTAAAGATCAAATAATAAATGAAGGTGCTAGTGTTCACAAGGCAGAAAATAGCATTTTTCAGCAAATCAAGGGCCATAACTCTGGTGTTACTGATCCAATCTGGCTGGTTTTCGAATTTGTCCAAGCTTTCATTGGTATTAATAATCTGTGCAAGTTTGGTAAAGATCAAATTATAAATGAAGGTACTAGAATGTTCATAAGGCAAAATATGGCATTTTTCAGCAAATCGAGCAATAACTCCGGTGAAACAAATCAGATCTGGCTAGTTTTCGAACTTGTCCCGAGCTTTCATTGATATAAAGGCCCTCACAAAGTTTCGAAATATGCGATTAATAATGAAGGCCCTATGATGTTCACAAGGCAAAAGTTAACTGACGACGATGACGGACAACGACGGGTGACGACAGACGACAAAGACGACGGACAACTCGCCTTCGGCCAGAAGAGCTATCTCCTAAGATAAAAGATTCAATTATCATTGAATATATTACTTCTATATTTTTATCTTCATTTTTTCATTTTTCTGTTATTCAAAATGTAGGGATAATAGGGCTATTTTTTTTAGAAAACACTCTGCACTTCCTCTGATTGCCGTCTATCATAGTACGATGTTTCATTCCAGCCCCCTAGGCAGTTTTCAAGTTGTGCTTCGGACAAGAATTGAAAGTATAAAATTACAAAGGGCAATAAATTTAGATAAATAATAAAGTTATGGCTTTTAAACTCTTCACTTCCTCTCATTGCCCTCTATAATTGTGTGAAGTTTCATTCCAAACAGTCTATTAAATCATTTTCGAATAATTTTATTATTACAATTTTGTGAATCTGGATTTTAAGAACCTCATTACTCAATGTCAAGTAAAAATTCAATGAGTTCTGAGAAAGAATGAGTTTGTCACCTAGCTAAATTAACTGGTTTCATTGGTCCAATTTTTATCACTGAACTAATCAGAATGCTTCATTCATATTTTCATTTAGTTGTTTCTATCATGACATCACATTCTGGTATTATGACATCACATCCTGGTATTATGACATCACGTCAGTGAGTTCTGTGAGGTTATAATAGCATAAATGAGTCTCCATGCCCCTTCCATAGTAAAGTTAGAATGTTGACAACCTGTTAAAAACTCAAACCTGGTTAGAATTCTGGGAAACTTACTTTATCATGCAAATAAACATGTCTGCTATTAAACATCAACAATTAAATAGAGGGTTATATCTTCTAAGAAACATTTCTTCAGCTGTATACTAACACCGGGTCAAAGGTCAATGCTATTTTTACTCCTTGCAATTTCATACCCTGTCTACTTTCATTTCTTTACTTCTACTTCCACTTCTCAAATTTATATCAAAAACGTTCAAAAACATCATGAACAGCATTTTCAAATAACAACAACATATCCGACTACTGATTGTTTAAATTGCTGTGAGAAACAGATTAAGACTGTTTGTATCTCTCAATGAGTAATGTCAGTTTCTTGAAACCAAGAATCATAAAATTCTAAAATGATTTAACAGACTGTTTCCAGTCTCATTAGTAGTTTTCAAATTAAAGAAACCTTCTTCTGAAGAACTGCTGAACAGATTTTGAAAGTTTTTCTTTATTAATGATTGCCAACCCCTGTAATATCAATTTAAGCTTGTTCTAATTTGAATAGAGTTATGGTTCTTGCACTCTGCACTTCCTCTCATTGCCTTCTGTCATTAAGCCCTCAGTCTTGAAGAGCCGGAGAGCATAATATAGTGTTTGGACTGTCAGTCCGCGCACACGTTCACTGCCTTAATTGGTAGGAGTGTTGCTTAACACAAAATATTTCAAAACATTTTATTCTCTCCTTAGCCAGGTGAGCCTGCTGTTTCTGAAGTGGTCATTCCTTTGTCTTAAACAAATAAAAAAAACACTTATAGTACTTAGGCAACTTGTGAAATATTCTGCTTTGTGTCCGGTCAATTACTTGAATACCGTTCATTTTCTTTCAAAATTGACAAAACGAAAAACCAGCTTATAGTGATGGGCATTGCCAATTTTCATAACTCTGTCTAGCAATATTGCATACTGGTAGTCATGCCCCTTTTTATATATTTGTGCAATACCCTGTTTCGTGTAACTTATTTCAGTACCATTTCCTCTTTTCCTTTCAAACTAACAAAGTTCAGAGCACAAGTTCCCAAACTCTGTCAGTCGTTTGATTATATGAACTACGGATAGTCTTGTGATCCTGTTTCTTCATTTGTACGTACACATTTGTCTGTATGTATTTAAGGTTTTACAAACTGTTCCTAGGAGCTGTGATGTTATTTTCTGTACATGCATTTGTCAGTCTCTCCGTCATTTACCTTGTTTTTTGAAGTTTCATTCCAGTCCCATATGTAGTTTTCAAGTTTTGCTTTGGACAAGGAAAGCGGGACGGACAAAATGAAAGATGGATGGACGAATGGATGGACAAAGAGGCAAACTTGCTATGCAGCCACGAGCATTTAGAGACCAACTGACATATACTGAAACAACTGACATATACTGAAAGGAAAAAGAAATGCATAATGGGTATTTCCGCTATATAGCTATTATTGTATGTTAAATATGCTACTGCTAATTGAATGGTACAGGGAGACATTAGGCCTGTCCTTTCGGAAAGAAGGTTTAAACAGCACCGAACACAACAATTGTTATACCCCTTTAAAGTTTCTTTATCGACAGAATGCGTATTTGGCTCAAGCAGGTGAGCAAACTTTGGCTTTAAACGTTGCAATTTCTTAACATTAAACAAAATACTGAAATGGCTTGACTTTTTCAAGCGAAACTTCAGCATCTATGAATTTCGTGTAACAATGTATACCTTGATTAAAATGTCTACTACATGACAGAGTTGTCTTTTCTGTAATTAGTTGTAGCCCCTTTTTGTACAAAACACGTTGAAATATATCTAGAATATTACGTAGAATTAGGTGTATATAATATTGTTGTATAGGCAATTTTTTGATTATGCGTTTCCTTTTCCTTTCAGTATATGTGACCACTTTCGAGTCCCTAGGATCATTTTCGTTCTATATTTGTGCATTAAGCGACTTTTGCCTAATGCGACCAATGACTTTTACACACTAAATATCAATAAGTTTGACCATTAAGCAGTCACTAATGAGATAAGTGTACTCAAGTTGTAAATTATCAGCTTATTGTGTCCAAATTGGATGATCATGCCTTTATTTATTGTTAACAATTGAAGTGAGAAAGGTTCGAAAAAATAATTTTTGACGCAAGACAATCGTATCAATCGCAACATTCTCGGTCATTTCCGATTAAAACATTATTATAGGACCATTACGTGGTCCCACCTTAATTCCATTAAGCCATGGGAAAGCGTATATTAGCAGGATTATATAAAAGATATTTCGACAATAAAACACGTATAAAAACATGTTTTACTGAAATAATGCGATAACCTGTTTAAAATTACCTATTAAATGTTTTAGTTTAGAATATGCAAACTTTTTAAGCCGAAATTTAGGTTTTATTTCATACCCCAGCCAACCCTGTTTTCACTTCTTGGAGAAGGGGTTGGATGGGGTATCAAAGTTAATACTCAGACCACGTAATGATTAGCCTAGTGTTCTTGTTGAAATGTCTCGCAAGATTCGAGATAATAATTCTCCTTGACTTTTGTAGGGAAAACAAATATGCAATTTCCTTCACTTAAGCAAAATTACGCAAAATTACCGGAAAATAGTCGGCAGATGACCATTGAATTACATAAGATCTACACAATCTTACAAAAAATAAACTTTTGAAACAAAATTAATTTTCCTTGACAACTGTTATCATAAAACATACATTTACGATGTAATTTTCAGTTGAATATTTACTTTCGCTTTCGTCTCTGTACTTCATAAGAAGACTCCATTTCAGAAAGCGCTATTTTCAGATATGTTTTTTGGATGGTGCCGTCAGGCAAGCGTTCTATGTAGTGCGAAATCTGGCAGACAATGAATTTCTACTAGAAACCAAAGATCACCAGATTACAGTGCGATAAAAGTAGTAACATTTGCAAGGCTGTAAATGGGCAAAAGATCCATATATTGACAAAATATTGATAAATATGTAAGCGTTGGTAAACATTAAGTGATTTTAACAAAAGTTCAGGTAATACGCATTTTTTGAAGGGATTTGATCCTGTACAATTGGATGCACATGTCATATAATGTTAAAAAGCGTCTACATGAGGTTGGGGGTTAAAGTCATACCATACCGTACATTCCGAAATATAATGAAAATAGCAGGTGTGTAGTACGGAGAATACTGAAAGTAGCAAAGAATAGTTTAGTAACGAATCTAATAGAGATTATCGGTATATTATCAGTGTAAGAAGGATGTATATAACGACAAACGATAATGTTTATTAATTTATTTATATCATATATAAGAACAATTACCATGCATACATGATATAGATATATATATCAGATGTAATTGGATAATAAATAGAATCTGTGCCGTACCGTACATCACTTGTGTAAATGACCAAGAAATTAATGATATTAAACAATATAACAATTCAAATTGGTAATTTAAAGGTGTGACAAACACTTAGGCAGATTTTAAGTGACATTTACAAATCTCAACACAGCAGAATACACTTATCAGCAATATTTATACCAAAAATAAAGATTATCCTTGGCAAACACTTGTTAATCTATGGACACCTTGTCTGCAAAATATTAATTTTGATGTAATTAAACTTTTTTTAATAATTAAATTCATTACATGCACATCAGAAGAGTAAATAATTTGATTACCATGATATTAATTAATTGAAACATTTTATCACATTACATCATGGTAACTATCAAAGGTGGTTCATAAATTTGCGAGTAGAAGAGATTATATGAATATATGTATATATGTACCACAGACATCTCTTTATCAAACGATACAATTAGTTTCATGAAAGACTACATGTGTTTTTTTTTGTGTTTTTTTTTCTATTTAGTTTTAATACTTATTCATTGAAGTTTTTGTTTTAGCCATATCGTGTTTTTCTTTAGCCATATCGCCACTGAAAACGTCTTTGCAGTAATCCTATTTTTCAGACATTCAAAGGGAAATAACTCTGTCATGCATGATTGCATCTGATTGGTTTTAGAAAGGAATCACTGTAGCTCTCATGTATACGTATGTTGAGACTGACATTTTCATTTTACAATTCCCCTTTGACACTTATACAATTTAAACATATCTACATAACTTCACTTCATTACAGAATTGCCGCTGTCCATCCGTCCGTCTGTCCGGTCCCATAACTTTGGCAATGCCTCATCTGATTTAAATAATATTTTGAACAAATGTTCACCACCTTAGTAAGCAAACCCGTTTTTTTTCTTCAGAATTTGATTTTGATCAAATGATTTGATTTAGTAAGTGACCATTTTTAGACCTCTCTTGAGTCGTTGCTTGATACAAGTTTGACTGTATATGTTCCACTGAAATTGTTTGTGGAGAATAAAAACATATAATGTATAATTTACCTCATTGTTCTCAGATGAATCCAGTTTGTTCTTGTATTCTTCTCCATGTGTTACCCACAAGTCTTTTTTTGTTGGTGGTGGACATGGAGTAGGACCTTTTTCATGTGCTTGACTGGCAGTCACATGCTCTTTCAGTTTTGCTATAACTCGTGACAGCTTATCAACATCTCTAAACACAAGGTACACTGTCAGTTGTTTTGAATCAGGTTTGTTTATCTTTCTGTTACAAAACACTGTGTAACTGTCAATAAAGGCATCAGCAGACACTTGTAATTCATCAACAGTTTCAGTACCTAGGGGGAAATAAAAAGTAATGCATTATGCTCAAAATACTTAACATTCTTAGATCTGGCTTTCATAAAAGAATATTTTTTAAATGTAAAATACATCAAATATACAACAAGAAATCAGTGTAAGTGATGATTGCTCGCTACCCAAGGAAAGGTACACATGTGAAATACAATTGGATGAAAAATGTAGAAAGAGTTGAGCGGACAAGCTTTATTTTTGAAAAACTTCAAAGCCCTGAAAATCATTCAATCGGAACGTCCTGACAATATGCACTACTAGACATCATACTGATACTTCCTATGAAGTTCAAGAAAATCGTTTATTAAATTGTTTATAAAACACAGGAGGAGTTGAGCAGACAAGCTTTAGATTCGAAAAACTTCAAAGTCCCATAACTCTGCTAAAAATCATTAGACTAGAACGTCCAGGCAATATGCGATACTAGACATCCTACTGATACTTCCTGAAGTTTCAGGAAAATTGAATGTAACCATAGAAGGAGTTAAGCAAACAAGGAAGCGAGACAGACGGACAGAGGGACATACATACAGATAAACGGACAACCATAGAAGGAGTTAAACGAACAAGAAAGCGAGACAGATGGACAGAGGGACGTACATACAGATAAACGGACAAGATGGCAACTATATGCTCCCCCAAAAATTTCGGCGAGCATAAAAAGATAAATTAGGAAATAGCATTGATATTTTGTTTTCATGAGGGTGTGTGAAAAACATCAAAGCATGTCAGCAGAAAGTGTACTCTGAAGCAATTCATGTTAACTTTGATTATCTCTAGCTTTACATGCAAGACCATATCACATGAAAGTATTTCTACAATCTCAGGATACAATTCTTATTATTTTGCTGAATTTTGAGTGCTACTAAACTTAACATAGTGGTTTTGAAAATAAATGAAAAGTCGTAAGAGGGACAAATGGCTCTAAATTTTTCACCTGATGACCATATTGTTGTAGTGGATATAAATTTAGCACCATAATTGTATGCTACATCCTAAATATTATAACCATAGCCATTCAAGTTTTGGAAAAGATTTGTGAAATGTGTTCCTATTTATTTTTATAAAATTATAACTATAGCAAGTTGATGGCATGCCATCGCATATCCCCACATTTTTTATATTAGTGGCATGTATTCACATTTGAGCAAGTGATAACACTGTGAAAGTTTAAAGTCTGTGCTGCGAATAGAGAAGAAGGATAAAACAAACACCAGATATAGACTAATTCTACATGCTGACCACTCCCAACGACCCAAGGCAACCGTCGGACATTTTTTGCGCCAGTGCACTCCTGTTGCAATGGCATTCAATTTGATATGCAAAATGACCCAGTTTTGAAATAAAATGGACCTGCCTACCCCACCAAGTCATGCCCCCAGGGCATAACCCAGGAAGCCCACGCAAAACATGAAAACATATGTATTGACCCTTGAGGCAACGATAATACATACAAAATGTCACAGTCTCTTACAGTTAAGCATGTAGGAGTAAGGCCAGTATTTTGCATTTTTAGAAATACTGACCCTCTGATCCCAAAAATGATTGCCTCCGACGCAAACCAGTATGAATTTTATACCATTGAAAGGAACTACATTTTCCCAGTCTACTTTACTTCGTTGATTATATCACAGATTTTTGCAAATGTAAAATATATTCATTTTTTTCTTCTTTTTTCCCCCTCCTCCTACCCTACACTTTTGCTAAACAAATAGGTAAAACAATTATTAAAATATTTTGGCCTAACTGTAATTGTTATGTTAACCCACTCAAACAATAATCAGACATAGAGTTCTACACTTCAATCCCTCATCACCACCCAAGATGACCTTTGGGCATTTAAGATTCCTTTTAAAAGATACTCATATGACCTGTCTGTGCAGGAACTCATGAACCATTAATTAATTAATTACAACAAACCTGCCACAAATATGGGATAGCCTCCTTAGAGACAAGGCAAAAACACCAACACCATGTACTATATCTAACCAGAAATAAATTGAATTGGGTTTTACAATGCACCAACACATGTAAGGTTATATGGTGCCTAACAGGACTGAACATGCCAGGCTCATCCACCATTTACATCAAGATAAAATACGGAGAATGGGCCTAGAAACATCTAACCTGCAGAACTGCAGAGTTGCAGCAAATTCCATACTAGACACTCCATTTACGATGCAGCCACGTTTCAACATTTGCATTTGGGGTGTCATGATGAAGATCTTGAATGAACCACAAACGGATCAGAAATCAAAACTGAAGTCAATACATAGGTAGGCACTTGTAAGTATAAGCCAAAAAGAAGATGTTCTTTTCTCATTTCCTTAATAAAATACAAGCTTACGCTTAGTTACATGCAATTTTGTGGAGCTATTGAAGATGTTTAAAGAGTTTCTCATATAATTCTAAGTAAAGCATGGGACCACTGATGTTAGGCCAAGAATCCCGTCTGAACAATGTTGGAATACTATAAGCAACTGCTACAGTGCCCCAGATGCATATCTGCATAATTACGCATACTTGTTAACCACAAGAAATCTGCGGATTCATATGTCTCGCCTAACGGAGAATGGACTTAAAAATAAAAAGTTCAATGATGCTTCAATGAAAGTTTGTAAACATTTTAGTTACTAACAAGAGGTCAATGACCTTGAAGCTCTACTGATAGGTTTTGATAGATAGATCAGCATTCCTGTAAAGTTTCATAAAAACCAGTAACGTAGTTTCAGGAATCAACATCATGTCATGCTGATCAATATCACTAATCTTACAGTTTTCAAGAAGTAGTCGCTACAAACATTTTTTAGAAATCTGTTTTTAGCCGAGGCGGCCATCTTGAATTCCGGGTCGAACTGAAATTTTGCTAGGATCAACTAGAGATCAAGTGTTACATTCCTGTTTCACAAGAGTAGTCGCTACACATTTTTACTATATAGACTCGTTGTAAACAAAGATGGCGGCTGGCAGCCATGTTTAATGTTGAATAAATATAATTAATGACTAGGATCAACATCATGTCATGCTGATCATTTTAGACAAAGTCCCATATCAATATCACTTATAATTTTCAAGAAGTATGTTTTTTAAATCTATTTTTAACCAGGTTGGCCATCTTGAATTTCTGGCCGATCTGAAATTTTGCTAGGATCAACTAGCCATCAAGAGCATCATTTCTGTGAAGTTTCATTCCTGTCAAGTTTCATGAAAATAAGTCGAGCAGTTTCAGAGGAGTAGTCGCTACAAATATTTACTATATAAACTCTATTTAAAACAAGAGGCCCAAGAGGACCTGTAGAAGCTCTACTTGCATGATGTGATTCAAAAACATAAACATGATAGAGGTCAAGCGAAGAAACATGTTTCCTATATATAACTCTATGTAAACTTTGGGTTATCGTGGCAGCCATTTTGAATATTTGACGACAACGAAAAACACAAACTATGTATATGATATTTAACTAGAATGGAATAGGTGGTAATATGTCGTTTGATAAATGTCCTTAAATTTGACCTAAGTTTAGGCATTGTGGCCATCATGGATGACTGGAGGCCCCAAAACACAAATCTGAGGGGACTAACCCAAAGATCATTGTGATTAAGTTTCATCAAAATCCTTCAAGCGGTTTCAGAGAAGATGTTATTTTTAACGTTTTCCTATATAACTCTATGTAAACTTTGGGTCGCTGTGGCGCTCAATTTTATTATTCGACGTTATCGAAAAACACACAAACTTGATAGAGGCTAACCCAAGGAACATGTTTATGATATTTCACAAGAATAGAATAAGTGGTTTCGGAGATGTTATTTGAAATTTCCTTAATTTGACCTAGTTTTAGCCATGGTGGCCATCTTGGATGACTGGCGGCAGCGAAAAACATAATTCTGAGAGGGACTATCCCAAATATCATTGTGCTTAAGTTTCATCAAAATCTTTCAGGCGGTTTCAGAGAAGATGTAATTTTTAACCTAAAAATTTTCCTATATAACTCTATGTAAAATTTGGATCAACGTGACAGCCATTTTGATTACTCGATGATGAAGAAAAACACAAACTTGATAGAGGCTAACCCAAGGAACATGTTCATGATATTTCACAAAAATGGAATAAGTGGTTTCGGAGATGTCGTTTGAAATTTCCTTAAATTTGACCTAGTTTTAGACATGGCGGCCATCTTGGATGACTGGCGGCCGCGAAAAAGAAAAATATAAGAGACTACCCCAAATATCATGGTGATTAGGTTTCATCAAAATCCTTCTAGAGTTTCAGAGAAGATGTCATTTTTAACATTTTCCTATATAACTCAATGCAAACTTTGAATCGCCGTGGTGGCCATTTTGATTATTCATCGAAAAAGAAAAACACAAACTTGATAGAGGCCAACCCAAGGAACATGTATATGATATTTCAGTAGAATGGAATAAGTGGTTTCGGAGATGTCGTTTGAAATTTCCTTAAATTTGACCTAGTTTTAGCAATGGCGGCCATCTTGGATGACTGGCAGTCGCAAAAAACAAATCTGTGAGGGACTATCCCAAAGATCATTGTGATTTAAGTTTCATCAAAATCCTTCAAGCGGTTTCAGAGAAAATGTAATTTTTAATGTTTTCCTATATAATTCTATGTAAATTTTGAGTCGCTGTGGCGCCCATTTTGATTATTTGACGATAACGAAAAACACAAACTTGATAGAGAGACTGGCTGGCTGCCCATAAAAACAAAACTCTGAGGGGGACTATCCTAAAGATCATTGTAATGAAGTTTCATTAAAATCCTTCAACCGGTTACAAAGAAGATGTTATTTTTAGCCTTTTCCTACATAACTCTATGGCGGCCATTTTGATTATTCGCAATAACGAAAAAATAAATCTGAGAGGGTCTGAGAGGGTCCCTCTGAAGAAACATTGTGATGAAGTTTCATCAAAATCCTTCAAGCGGTTTCAGAGGAGATGTTGATTTTATAAAATTGCTAACAGACGGACGGACAGACAGACGGATGAAAAATTATCGCATAGGCTCGCCTGGCCTTTGGCCAGTAGAGCTAAAAATATCAGAAGGCTGTAATTCCATCAACAGGCCCAAGAGGGCCTGTAGACGCTCTACTTGTATGATGTGATTCAAAAACATAAACATGATATATAGAGGCCAACCCAAGAAATATGTTTCCTATATATAACTCTATGTAAACTTTGCGTTATCGTGGTGGACTTTTTTAATATTTGACGACAACGAAAAACACAAACTTGATAGAGGCCAACAACAGGGGTCCGTTTCAATAAGCAACTTACGCAAGGTTTCTGACGTAAGTTTTGCGTACGCTCTTCTTACCATATTTCGAGCGTTTCAATAAAAAAGTTACGCATATTTTTTTTCCAGATTTGACAGCGAGGCGCGCCAATTGTACTTACCTTCGACGCAAGAGAGTACTTACGCAAAAACTTACGTCAGTTTTTTTGCGTAACTTACGATTTTGTGTACGTTGGTTTTATTGAAACGCACTTACGCAAGATTATATTTTTTGCGTACGCAAATACTTAAGTTAGAATATTTGCGTAAACGTAAGTTGCTTATTGAAACGGACCCCAGGAACATGCATATGATATTTAACTAGAATGGAATAAGTGGTAATATGTCGTTTGATAAATGTCCTTAAATTTTACCTAAGTTTAGCCATGGTGGCCATCATGGATGACTGGAGGCCCCAAAAACACAAATCTGAGGGGGACTCACCCAAAGATCATTGTGATTAAGTTTCATTAAATCCTTTAAGCAGTTTCAGAGAAGATGTCATTTTTAACGTTTACCTATATAACTCTATGTAAACTTTGGGTCGCTGTGGTGGCCATTTTGATTATTTGACGATAACGAAAAACACAAACTTGATAGAGGCTAACCAAAGGAACATGTTTATGATATTTCACAAGAATGCAATAAGTGGGGAGATGTTGTTTGAAATTTCCTTAAATTGACCTAATTTTAGACATGGCAGCCATCTTGGATGACTGGCGGCGGCAAAAACACAAATCTGAAAAAAAATATCCCAAATATCATGGTGATTAAGTTTCATCAAAATCCTTCAAGAGATTTCAGAGAAGATGTCATTTTGAACCTTTTCCTACATAACTCTATGTAAACTTTGGGTCGCCGTGGCGGCCATTTTGATTTTTTGGACGATAACGAAAAACAAAAACTTAATAGAGGCCAACCCAAGGAACATGTATATGATATTTCAGTAGAATGGAATCAGTGGTTTCGGAGATGTCGTTTGAAATTTACTTAAATTTGACCTAGTTTTAGCTATGGCGGCCATCTTGGATGACTGGTGGCCGCAAAAAACATAAATCTGAGAGGGACTAACACCAAATATCATTGTGCTTAAGTTTCATCAAAATCTTTCAGGCGGTTTCAGAGAAGATGTAATTTTTAACCTTTTCCTATATAACCCTTATGTAAACTTTTGGTCGCCGTGGGTGCCATTTTGATTATTTGACGACAACAAAAAACACAAACTTGATAGAGGCTAACCCATGGAACATGTATATGATATTTCAGTAGAACGGAATAAGTGGTTTCGGAGCTGTCGTTTGAAATTTCCATAAATTTGACCTAGTTTTAGACATGGCGGCCATCTTGGATGACTGGCGGCCGCGAAAAACATAAATCTTAGAGGGACTATCCCAAATATCATTGTGATCAAGTTTCATCAAAATCCTTATAGCGGTACCAGAGAAAATGTAATTTTTAACCTTTTCCTATATAACTCTATGTAAAATTTGAGTCGCCATGGCGGCCATTTTAATTATTCGACGATAACGAAAAACACAAACTTGATAGAGGCCAACCCAAGGAACATGTATATGATATTTCAGTAGAATGGAAAAAGCGGTTTCGGAGGAGATGTCGTTTGAAATTTCCTTCAATTTGACCTAGTTTTAGCCATGGCAGCCATCTTGGATGACTGGCGGCTGCGAATAACATAAATCTGAGAGGGGCCCTCCCAAGTAACATTGTGATGAAGTTTCATCAAAATTCTTCAAGCGGTTTCAGAGGAGATGTCGATTTTATAAAATTGCTAACAGACGGACAGACGGACGACGGACGACGGACGAAAAGTGATCGCATAAGCCCTTGGCCAGTAGAGCTAAAAAAAAAATAAAAATATATATACATTAAAAAAAAAAATTAAACAAAAAAAAATACTCATAATTAAAACACCTGGTAACGTTTGGTAAAAAACAGATGAAAAATGAAAATCCTATCGTATTAACCAGGCAAAATATAGCATTTTTAACTAAATCAAGGGCCATAACTCCGATGTTACTGGTGCGATCTTGCTGGTTTTCAAACTTTTTCGAGCTTTCATTGATATTAACAATCTGTTAATGTTTGGTAAACATCAGATGTAAAATGAAGGAAAAATGAAGGCTCTTGGCCAGTAGAGCTAAAAATCATCAGCTCCAAAAAGTAGGTCAAGGTCATAGATTAAATCCATGCGTCCAAAAAGATGCACTACCCAAGACACAACTATGTCAAAATAGAGTATTTTTTCTTCCAAAGATTAAGCTATAAATTAGGTTTAAAACATCTAGTGCATAATTATAGTTCATGAGAAAGTGATGTAAATGTAACAATTAAAGTTATCTGCCCTTTGCTTGGATGGTGAAGGTCACATCCACATTTGCTTTGTCACGTTGCAATGTACCACTCAAGATACAACTATAAGCACAGTTTGAAAAGTCTTAGTGCATACAGTGTGTGAAAAAATGACCTAAACGCCAAAGTTGAAGGTAAAAATTAGTAAGCTATCTGCCCTATCCTTGGACGGTCAAGGTCACATCCACATCTGCTTTGTCACGTTGTGATGTACCACTCAAGATACAACTATAAGCAAAGTTTTAAAGGTCTAGTGCATACAGTTTGTGAAAAAGTGACCTAAACGCAAAAGTTGAACCTAAAAATTATTAAGTTAACTGCCCTTTGCATGGAGGGTCAAGGTCACTTCCACATTTGCTTTGTCACGTTGCGAAGTACCACCCAAGATACAACTATAAGCAAAGTTTGAAAAGTTTATTGTATACAGTTTTTGAGAAAATGACCTAAACGCAGAACTTGAATGTTAATGCCGTCGCCACCGCCACCGGCAAAGCAACACCTATGTCTCTTTTTTCCTTCGAAAAGATGAGACAAAAACCGCATTAAAAAAATGTCAATAAATAATGAGAACAAAATTCCTGCATACACACTTCATCTGGAGCACTGTGCTACACGCAAAATATTAGACCTCTATCTCTCGAAGTTTCAGAACATTGTTTAAAGATTGTTCTATATAACTTCATATATAACTTTGACCTCTAGGGCAGGGGCAACTTTTTACCCCAGGGCAAACAACTTGGTAGAGGATCATAAGTTAATAATATATAGGCAAAATATGAGAGCCTTAGCTCTTGTGGTTTCTGAAGAAGATTTTTCTTGAGAGTCACATTTTGAAAAAACTTGGTAGAGGACCACAAGCTAATGTTACATGCAATATGAGAACACTGTGCATGGTTATTTCAGAGAAAATCATCGCTAAAGATGTTCCAATATAGCTCTTTGTAAACTTTAACCGCTGGGGCTTTGGTCAAATCTGACCCCAGCGTCACCATTTGAACAAACTTAGCAGAGGCCAATAAGCTTATAGTTATGCTACATGGGAACTGTTACTGCAGTTTCAGATATTTCCTCTTTTAAGTCTGTTTAAGACTTTTTTCTCTTTGTAAATCTTTGTAAAACATGTGAAATCTCCATATACAAACTTAAGAACCCCAAGACTAGGCCATTTTGACCCAGAGGACTTTGTTTAATTTGATTTGATAGTGGAACAAAAGAATATACTTTTTATATATGACGTTCTCACAAGTAATAAGAATGCAATTTAATGAACCTGTTGAAAGGTAGTCAAATTAAAGCGCGAAAAACGGTTTCTACTATGTCGGGTCGCCGTGACCTTGACCTCTGACCTAGTGACCTCAAAAACAACTAGGATCATCGTTGTCAAATGGGCAGTCTATGAAGTTTCATGATCTTAGGTTGAAAGGTACTCGAGTTATAGCTGTACTGATATACAAAATAAACAAGAGCAGAGCGCAACATGGTGTCTCGCCTAAAGCGAGAAGTCCATCAAACATGTTTCAAGAGAACTTCATCTTGATAAAATCAAGGGTTCTATATGCCTATCAAGTGCTTAAATTGATTATGAAAGCCCTCCCCCAGAAAGTTACACATTTACAGTAGCATGTAAATTAAAGGTAAAATTTATATTCGGGGTTTCATAATTAAGTCAACACACATGATCTATGTAGATTATATGCTTTAATACCAAGCTGCTATATATATATGATAGAGTTGTTCGGATTGATTCCCAACACTAATGAGAGATGCTAAACAGAGACTGACCCAGTGATGGGCTGTGTATACATTTATATAAGGCACAGGCATGCATGCACATCAAGTTACAACCTTTTCATATTATAAGTGTTTTAATCATGAATGTTTCCCACTTAAAGCAGAAATTGGTCCTAAATCAACAAATCCGCTTTTGATATGTTTTTAAGTATTAAATATCATTATAAATACGATTATTACTATGCCATTGATGTATGTTCAGTAAAAATATGTTTTTAAAGATAAAAATCGAACAGGCGACCAGGCATTGCTAAAATATCGAAAAAAATCTAAGGGGAAAAACTCTTGCGCGAATTACCGGAAGTGACGTCATTGGGAACAAACTATTTTTTGTTTACATTGGGACTGAACGCAAAACAGTATACCTTGTGTGAAAATGCGGGAATTAAGAGATCATGATACCGAGTCGGAGGAAATGCCCGTGATAAGACGGTTACACAATGTGCAACCTTACGATTTTGAGCCAGAATACGTGTCTGAGGACGAAAATACATCGGATTCATCAACTGATGATGAAGTCGAACGCGGTGCAAATGGAGAGCTTGTAAAGACTATCGTGTCATGTCATTCGTTACGTTCAGCGGTTCATTACACTATTCACTAATCTAACAAAATAGTGTCTTTATACACTGACAGCAACAACAAACAAAAAACAACGTAAACATTGTTTTCATCGAAATCTGACGATAAGTTTCCCGCAACACTGCAATATCTTGGTACATACACAATAACCGCGAAATGTAGTATATTCCGAATGAATGGACCTGGTCTAAATACGAGCGTCAGATTTTTTTCCCCGATAAGTAGACATGGAACAAATATATTTATTAGATATTATCCATAATTGATAAAAAAAATAATGAAAACAATAATAAATGAAACAGCATATAATTTCTATAGTATTATATATTTGCCATAAGTCGCCATTAACACCAAACACTCTAGGAGCGGTGTTTGTAATATGACACGCTCTAGCTCCAGTCTCCACTGCCCCCAAATATCAATACAGACTAATCAAATACTGCGGTGCACTATTGAAGTACAGCCTTATTAGGGTACATACGTCGGTATATCACAAAAGCACGCACCATTTAGGGAAACCTAGTTTTATGATATATTTCCTGTTTATTGCAATTACTTGAGCGGTGTAATACCGCCGAGGGCAGACGCGTATTGCACAAGACGGATATATCACATGATATGCGAGCTCTAATTGTCGCGCACAAAGACAGAAAAATACTATGATTTAAATAATATAGCCAAATGTTATAGACAGTTAGTAAGTATACTTACTCATTTATACTAACTCCTGATATACAGATCGAAAACAGACCAAACATATGCAATTACCATAATATAAAGTATATTATTCTATTATACTTGTTTTACTTATTGCACGAGCTAAGAGGCGTTATTGTTGTTGTTTTGCCATAAAACATTACTGAATTAATATAAAAGCTAGTAATATTATTAATTTTCTGCCTTGTAATAGATATCCATCAAACATTTTTTTTTTTTTCAAATCCATAGACCTATATATGTTGATAATATATATTTATAACACTGTGGCAGAAGGGGTTTATAATTTAAAATTATTAAAATTAAAATTTGGGAACAAAGACACAGTGTTTATTTCACCGGATTCATGTAAATTTATATGCTGAACGTTCTTAGCAATATTTTAAAAAAATGACGGCTACATATTATTAGCGCCGTCAACTCTTCATTGATTCGCGTAAAGACGCATGCTTCTAATTCAACAGCTAAACATTCACGGTGTATATAAAGATCTAAGACTATACACCTTTCTTCAAATTATCATACGTATACCCGATGAGGTGCTAAGATAATTGAACATAAATTTCAATCTTACTTCATGTATGAATTTCCTCCTCAACGCCGATCGAATAGGCGAATTCAAGTTGCTTGGAGACGGCGGGGTAATGCACTTCTCATTTTTATAGTCAAATATCGTTGGTACCGCTGTTGATTTTAATATGCATGGCCTTTTGTTCTCCAAATTCAAAGATAATGAAACCAAAGGATGGACTTCCCACGAAGTCAACTCAAAATGTTTGCTACAAACTCGCGCGTCTTTCGTAGGTTCCCACTTTCTCGACGAGTGGGGCGATTTTCTTCGGTAACGGTCTAACCACACTTCAGATCTTAATATATCATTATCTCGATTAGGGAAACGAAAGAAACTTAGGTTATTATCTTGTCCTTCTTTATGCAAACGTTTTCACCCAGCAACAGCACACGGCATTTTTAACAAGTACCATAAAATGTAATCCTGCATAGACAATACTATACAACTCAATGCGACACGGCTAATCGTTTGGTACCAATGACGTCACAGGATCACGTGACACTTACCAGGCCGAAACTCGAAGCGTGTGCGCTATGAGATAAAATTGGCTACTGTGAGAAAACGGGACAACCAATAAGTGTTAGATTTGAACAGATTGTATATTATATATATATATTTCCGAATATATACTCAAAAGACACGCCATATTTCACCTTTAACAATTATAAATGTGAAGATTTCCATTGATAAGCAGTGCTGAATTTCAGTAATAAATAGTCACCTGCTGTAACAATTTATCTAAAATTCATGGCAACAGTTTCAGACCGAACCAATTACACACTAATTACTTCCAATTTTAATCTGGCCATAGTTTTGATGGAGAATGCATCAGATGCATGCATAGATAAAAACTCTTTTTGATTTAGACAAATATAAAAAATTTGTACTACTGCTGAAATCATCTTATTTGTATTCAGTAAATATTCAGTAATGACACTGACTAAAATTATCAGTATTAAAGGGACACTGTACATAAATAAAACAAGAGGTCAATGACCTTGAAGCTCCACTGATAGATTTTTGGCAGCTAGATCAGCATTCCTGTGAAGTTTCATGAAAATCCATCAAGTAGTTTCAGAGGTGTAGTCGCTACAAGTTTTCATTATATAACTCTATGTAAACAAAGATGGCCGCTGGCAGCCATGTTTAACGTCGAATCAAATCGATTTTCGACAAGGACCAACATCATGTCATGCTGATCATTTTAGAAAAAGTCCCATATCAATATCACTTTTTACATTTGGTGGCCATCTTGGATTTCACATCAACATGAATTTTTGCTAGGATTAACTAGACTTCATGGGCAACATTTTTGTAAAGTTTCATGAAAATCCATTCAGTAGTTTCAGAGGAGTAGTCCCTATAAAAAAACGGACGACGGACACCGCACCTTGGCATAAGCTCTGCTGATCTCTGATCAGTAGAGCTAAAAACTCATTCTCATTGATTATCCTCCCCACCAACCCGTGCCCATAAATAAAACTTATTAATCTGATTGATTAATACCCCTAAGTGTCATTGAAACATTTAAATACTGCAGAAGGAACTCTAATTTGTGAATGGGTGGTTACAGCTACCGTAACTACATGTAGGTTATCACAACAGTCCTGTATTATTGAAACAAGAGGCCCAAGAGGGCCTGTAGATGCTCTACTATCTAAAAAGTCTACGATAGAATTTGCAGCAACTCTGCAGTTCAGAGTGAGAAGGTTCTAGGCCCATTTTCCATATTTTATCTCGATGTACATGGACATTATATGTGTGTTAATGCATGTAAAAGTATAGGTATTTTACAATCTATCTCTCTAAAGGGCAAAATTGTGTAAGGGTCCTTTCGTGTAGAAATTTTAACACTGCGCATTTAGGCACGTATATCACGGAAGGAACGTGGGAAATAATGTTTTGGGCGGAACATTGGTTATAAAATGCATTGTTCTCCAGTCATGGCCGGGATTGATTGAAAGTTGCTTTGTTTGGGCAGAAGTTGGAAGCGGCGAAATTCACAGGCACTATGTGGTCAGTATTTATTTTATGAAATTTTCTCGTACATTTGTATTCAGTGGGCGTCGCCATCTTGTTTGGTGATGTTACTACATCCAGTTAGCTTTTATGTTTCTCAAACATTAACTTGATACTAGCATGATTCAGAAGTTAACTTTATTACACTAGCGGATCCAGGGGGGGGGGGCGCACCCGGCGCGCGCCCCCCCTAAAAATTCCGGATCATACATGTATGTCCATGTTACTGTAGATTTGATCAAAACAATTTCGTTGCACGCTCTCAGTATACTTTTTTTTTTCGCTCGCTTCGCTCGCTCGGCCCATATTGGCTAATGAGTGGTTTAATTAACACATTGTTAAATCCTTTTATTAGAAAACGGACTTTTTTATTCATACATGTATGTCCATGTTACTGTAGATAAAATATCAAACAATTTCGATG
Source organism: Cyrtodaria siliqua (assembly GCA_037043455.1). Classification (NCBI taxonomy): domain Eukaryota; kingdom Metazoa; phylum Mollusca; class Bivalvia; order Adapedonta; family Hiatellidae; genus Cyrtodaria; species Cyrtodaria siliqua. The sequence goes on from JAWPHD010008116.1 coordinate 61,451, forward strand.
CACGCCCGCAGTTTATATTATTTTTTTGGCTCGCTTCGCTCGCTCGACGCATAATGGCTAATGAGTGGTTTAATTAACACATTGTAAAATTCTTTTATTTGAAAACGGACTTTTTTATTCATACATGTATGTCCATGTTACTGTAGATACAATATCAAACAATTTCAATGCACGCACTAAGTATAAAAAAAATTATCGCTCGCTCAACGCATAATGGCTAATGAGTGGTTTAATTAACACATTGTTAAAATCCTTTTATTAGAAAACGGACTTTTTTATTCATACATGTATGTCCATGTTACTGTAGATAAAATATCAAACAATTTCGATGCACGCCCGCAGTATAAATGATGTTCTCACTCGCTTCGCTCGCTCGACGCATAATGGCTAATGAGTGGTTTAATTAACACATTGTTAAATCCTTTTATTTGAAAACGGACTTTTTTATTCATACATGTATGTCCATGTTACTGTAGATAAAATATCAAACAATTTCGTTGCACGCCCACAGTATAATTATTTTTTTTTTGCTCGCTTCGCTCGCTCGACGCAAAATGGCTAATGAGTGGTTTAATTAACACATTGTTAAATTCTTTTATTTGAAAACGGACTTTTTTTTATTCATACATGTATGTCCATGTTACTGTAGATAAAATATCAAACAATTTCAATGCACGCACTAAGTATAAAAAAAATTATCGCTCGCTCAACGCATAATGGCTAATGAGTGGTTTAATTAACACATTGTTAAAATCCTTTTATTAGAAAACGGACTTTTATATTCATACATGTATGTCCATGTTACTGTAGATAAAATATCAAACAATTTCGATGCACGCCCGCAGTATATAAAATGTTCTCGCTCGCTCGACACATAATGGCTAATGAGTGGTTTAATTAACACATTGTTAAATCCTATTATTTGAAAACGGACTTTTTTATTCATACATGTATGTCCATGTTACTGTAGATAAAATATCAAGCAATTTCGTTGCACGCCCACAGTATAATTTTTTTTTTTTGCTCGCTTCGCTCGCTCGACGCATAATGGCTAATGAGTGGTTTAATTAACACATTGTTAAATTCTTTTATTTGAAAACGGACTTTTTTTTATTCATACATGTATGTCCATGTTACTGTAGATAAAATATCAAACAATTTCAATGCACGCACTAAGTATAAAAAATTTTTTTCGCTCGCTCAATGCATAATGAGTGGTTTAATTAACACATTGTTAAATCCTTTCATTTGAAACGGAATTGTTTACCCTATCAATGCATTACCGCAACCGTTTTATGAGGCTAGTGACAGACCCGAAAATTTACTAAAAACTTACGCCCCCCCTAACCTGAAATCCTGGATCCGCCCCTGCATTAGATATAATTATTGTAATCGATCATTAATTGAACGATATTAATTTGATAACGTTGTATAGTAGGTGCATAAGTTAACATTGATAGAACTTGCATGTATATATGCATATGTGTATAACTCATTACTTGTAATACAAGTTGATAACATCGATATTAGGAACGGTGGTTAACGGTGAAGTGCTATACTTGTATATATGTCGATGAGTATACATGGTATTGTAGAATACGTTACATTGCTACACATCATAATAAGAGCGTGGCTCACATATATTTACTAGATAATGATTTGTTTGTGTACTGACAATTGATTGTTGTGTTAATGAACCGACATCTAAAAGTATGTATTATTACAGCCTAAGCCTCTGGAGTGGAGCTAGGCCATTAGGGTGTGTAGGCCCTCTAGGTGATTCAACGGGAATCAACGCATAACGTAACAAGCTGTGGAGACGGTCCCAGTACCTGGACAACATGGTCAGGTTATTATAATAGCAACAACCCTCGGGACAAGTGTTTGGCCCATCATCAGTCCTCAGTGGAGGAACTAAACCCACAATCTCGGTGGAGGTTATTCATCGCGTCATCATAGATATCACGTCATCTTAATCATCGCGTCATCAACCCTTACAAAAGGCTTTTGATGACCATCACCCATCATTGGAATCGCGCATCATTCTTTGTAACATTTGTGATCATCAATATTGTTTAACTGCAACAACACTTTAGTGTCATATATAGTCAGTCGACACATTCAGTATTTGTGATAATACTACGAACGTCTTAAACGTTCATGAGAACAGTCTTTTTTTCATATTTCATCTGTGTATTCACTTGTTTTTCTTGATAACTGTATATATATTTAACATATTTTAAAAGTTGCATTAAACTTACGTAAATACATTCAATGTCATTGATTCTTTCCCGAGTTAGTCCCAAACACTAGGGTTATCTTGCGACATTTATGCAGTAGCATTTTTACATATACATGCTACTTCAAATGATTTTAATGAATAATAAATCTTTATTTCCTTCATGCAGCATATATAAACAATTAAAATGTAGTGATCATTTTACAACAAAGCATATCATTCATAAATCAATATTATTGGACTATTTGCTTGACCAAGGGGCAAGTCTTTCGGTCAGTTCAGTGGTTAGAAGTTGTAACAACAAAGCTGGAGGCTGAAATTTACTGGAATAAGAACAAATTGACCACTGAGGTTATACATGAAATTTGAACACTCTGTTCCAAAGAACAAAAAAGTTATAAGAATTTAACACACTTTAACACATTATTTTTTTGAGACGGTACATGTATTTAAGAGACCACTGACCTTGACACAGGGTTAGTTTGAGGTTGAAAATCACTGGAATAAAAAGGACAATGCCAAGGAGTTTATCTATGAAATTTGAACACTTTACTCAGAAGAACAAAAAGGTTATAAGAATTTAACGCAAACCTTAACCGTAATCTTAACAAAAACCTTAACAAAAACCTTAACCAAAATCTTAACAATGGTACATATTGTATTATAACTTTCTTGTCCTAGGGAGTAGAATGTTCAAATTTCATATATAACCTCCTTGTCATTGTCTTTCCTAATGCCAATTACTTCCAGCTCTCCAACTGACCATTGGTCGGAGTCAATATCACTTAAATATATGTACCGTCACGCAAATTATAACGCAAAATATTGACAGTACATGTATTTAAGTGATACTGACTCTGTCCCATGGTCAGTTGGAGGGCTGGAAGTTATTGGCATTAGGAAAGACAATGACCAAAAGGTTATATATGAAATTTGAACATTCTACTGCCAAGGCAAGGAAGTTATTATACAATATGTAGACGCCGTCGAGCCCGCCAACATTAGCGGCGCCTATGTCTCGCATTTTTTCAAAAGACGAGACAAAAAACCAGTTCTTGGTTCAGTGGAGACGATATTTTAATTTGATACGATTATCTAACTAGTTAAATATTTGTTTTATCATCTACCAATCTTTATTAAATTGCAGGCTTTCTACCAGCCTCTGACAAAAAAGTAGGAAAAAAGTAGGAGGTTTCCAGACAGAAAAGTAGGAAAAAGTAGGAAATGGGTTCAAGTGTTCATTTGATTGGGAAAACGTGTTAAGTGTGAAGTGTTTGGTTTTTGTTAACTGACCGCAAACAATGATAACTAATTATTAAACAAACATGTGACACTCGACTGGGATAGACATCTTTTGTCTACAGGTCTACTGGTGTGAATTTAATTTTTACTTCTATTTTTAACTAGGGAACTTTAAATATCTACGAGTAGGGTTTAGTGTTTGGGGTTTAGGTTTACAGCAGTCTTATACTCTATACGTTTGCTCTCTGATTATTATCAGGGTGCAAACAGCTTAGACTGCTTGAAGTTGTTTTTTTGTCCAAATCACAAAAGTCTATTCTTAGAATCTATTCTTATAATCCAGAGGCGAGTGTACAGTTTCGGGAATATCCCTACTACACAATTATTTTCGTTTTTGATAAGATTTGTCTAATAAAAGACTCTTACATCTAATAAAAGAAAAGTTACGCATTAGTTTAGGTATCTAATGGACATATAAAACTCTGAGAGCAACATTTACATTGAAACTTCTTGAATTTTTACTTAGAACATTGTTAGTGATAGAGGATTTTTGTAATTATTCACTGAGTTTATATAGAAACGTACTACATATGTTTCATTTCGTTTCCGGCTTTATGTTTCATGCTACAAATTTAGATACATAGTATTACTATAGTTAGTTACTTCTGTTTGTAGTGTTGATGATTTCGAGACTGAACCTCGCTTCTAATTTGTTTTCTAAGCAAACATATATAAAACTTTAAGGGTTAGCAGAACAAAACGGTCCTTTTCAGGGCCAGCACATATTTATTCGAAAGAATAATCTGTTTTAATTGTCAATCCAAAATATTAGATATAATATGATCGTAATAAAAGTTGAACACAGGCGTGTTTTTTTTATTTTATTGAAACTTGAGTAAACACCAAAAGTACACTCAACAGTACAAGTTTATTTACACTTGAGTAAAAAAACACAGTCTAACATGCAGCTTCGTTTTAGCAAATCAAAATTCGTTTTACATTTCCTCTTTGGTCAATGCTTCAAAATGGCGCTCTGCTGTCCTGAAATTGAAAACACATGTTTTTAATGCGCGGTTTATGCTACAATACATAAAAAAAAGTTTTTTTCCAAGGATTTTAGGCCCAAAGTCGGGGTGCGCGTTATATGCGCATGCGCGCTATACCCCGACAAATACGGTATTTGCAATTCAATCTTTGATAAGCCCGGCGGCATTTTCCAATGTTGAATATAAAAAGTTTCTTCTGTAAATGGCAGTATTATTTGTTTTGATACAAGTATGCTTTGTAGTTGTTGAAGAAAAGTTTGTGTTGTGGGACAGGTTGGTGATAGCAGAATAGAACAGAACAGAACAGATATTTTATTTCGACTTATACGTCATAGTATAGTATCTCGTCATCAAAAGTGTGATTAAACACATGACAGGCATGCACGCCCCAACACACACCAACACTCTCACACACACGAACACATGCACATACTCTCTCTCAAGCAATTACATAATGAATTAATTGTTGAAACAATATATAATGCCTGAGAACTTTACATATATGTACACAACTACGTTTAATTAAATGTCTTACGTACAATAAATGCTTCTTTTACAAACTTAGCTACATTTTGAATCTTTTTATGTTTTTTACTTTGCATCAATTCAATAAATTTAATAACACTAGGGTTTCGATAATAATAATACGCCTTAATATAAAGTTTGTGAATATGTTCATAGACACGATAAATTAAAATAAAATGATATTCGTCTTTTATGTCATTAGAATTACATATATTACAATACCTTTGACCTCTATCAGTTCTATTTTGTGTGTATCTACCGATTTCGACTCTGAGGGAATGCGATGATAATCGTATTCTTGACATTTCCGTTCTTAGTTTAAATGGCAACCTATCTAGATAAGATTCATATTTAAAGACAGCCTTGAAATGTTTATATAACACTAAAACACGGTTATTTTTAATATCACTATACCACTTCTGTACAAAACAATCAATTACTCTTTGTTTGAATAATACATGAAAATGTTTTAAATTAACACTGTGAGGCTCATTCCATACATAGGTAAATCCAAAATCATTTAAAAGGGTCTTAACATTACTTGCCCAATTTTTACAGCCTCTCTCACAATCCCTCAATGATTCTTCATACAAAGTAGATATTTATATATTGTTCGTACTTACAACCTTACTCCAATACTTAATTATTTTAACATATCGTGATTACCCTTACCAAATTTCACTGTATCGTCAGTGTAGTGTCAGTGTTTTGCCAGCATGTTGTCAGTTTGTTTCCAGTGTAATGCCAGTTTATTGGTCGTCTATTTCAAGGTCTGACTATAGACTGGCAATATCTTACCATTCTATTGTCAGCTTCAAACCGGTGTATAACCAGTTTAATGTCAGTGTAATGTCAGATCTGACAACAAGCTGGTAATACACTGGAATCACACTGACATAGTATTATACTGATAAATTCTAAGTAGAACTAAAGTCATTGCAATGTCTGAAAATCACAACATGTGTAATTCATAATGTAGTGTATTTTATAAAACAAATTTGTCGTCAGAAAAACAACTGACTTCACACTGACTGCACAATGACATCACACTGGCTTTATAAAAGAACTGACAACAGACTGGTAATACACTGACAATAGCTTGGAATTGGTGTTATCCAAGCTGAAGTCAGTGTGAAACCAGTGTATTTCCAGGTCTGGCAACACAATGACAACAAACTGGCTACACTGACAATAGACTGGTAATAAAAATGAAACAGTATGATGCCAGTATGAAGCCAGTGTGAAGCCAGTGTGATGTCAGTTTAAAACCTGTGGGTTTTGTGTGATGTCTGTAAATCCAGTGTGATGTCAGTGTAAATCCAGTGTGATGTCAGTGTAAATCCAATGTGATGTCAGGTGTAAATCCAGTGTGATGTCAGTGTAAATCCAGTGTGATGTCAGGGTCTCTTCTTATTTAGCAACAGCCCCAAGGAAATAATATCAGTAAAATAATTGTGCACAATTTCAGCAAGAAATTCATAATGCATCATTTAAATAAACATCATGGACTTCATTAAATGAATTAAGCAAAATCAATCAGGTAATTAACTCAAATAAAACATCTCACATTAACATACACTTTTGGCATTTTATGTTATGCAGTTAGGTTCAACATTTTCTAATATGAACTTACAGTGTCAAATTAGCATTATTGCATTTCTACATGTAGAAAATTGAAACTTCTTACCTCACTTGTCAATTATTCCATGTTGTGTTAGGTTTCACTTGTAACTATAACCTTCTAATTCAGTGTTTGATAACATAGTCCGGATATATATTAAATCCACACACATTATTAATTAAGTTAAATGGACCTTTTTTTAAAGCAAATCTTTTTTCCCACACAAAATTTCAATGTGAGCAAAATTTTCTCCCAAAATGCAACTTTATCCATTTCCTTAAATAACCAGATGTAAAATCAGTTATCTTATAACACTCATCTAACAGTATTTACCTGCTTCTTGCAGCCCTAATACACATTACAATCTGCCAGGGATTGACCTAAGGTCAATTATGTCACTCTTTGACTTGGATGTGAATAAATATCAATAGTTTTACAACTGCTGTACATGATTGCAAGTTTTGTATTGCCAGTGTATTGCCAGATCCAAGAAGTGAACATTTTCTAAGTTTTATATTGCCAGTGTATTGTCAGAAATAAGAATTGAAATTATTTCTAAGTGTTATATTGCCAGTGTAATGTCAGATCCAATTTGTGCAAATCAGTTTATTGCCAGAGTGATGTCAGATGCATTTTAATAACAACAAGAGGTCAATGACCTTGAAGCTCTACTGATTGATTTTGATTTCAGGAAGTAGTCGATACAGACTTGTTTTTTTAAAAATTATTTTTAGCCGTGGCGGCCATCTTGAATTTCCGGCCGACCTGAAATTTTGCAAGGATCAATTAGACATCAAGAGCAACATTCCTGTGAAGTTTCATGAAAATCTGCTAAGTAGTTTCAAAGGAGTAGTCGCTACAAGTTTTTACTATATAACTTTGGGGGCACTCCACAGTTTAATGTACATTTCTCAATCATCAAACACTTGACAAGCTCTTAGCCTGAATCCTTGAGCAAAAATAAATCACATCATCATTGTGTCATACATTTCTTAGAAGACAATAAAATTACCCATGTTTCCATACCAAATAAAAGTATCAAAAAGCATTTTCTGTACAACTTTAGTCCCATTTCTTTAAGATTACCCCACCCCTTAAAACATGCTAAAAATGCAATTTTAGCAATATTTCAAATGTCAATAAATAAAAATAAAAAATTTTCCTACACATATCAGGGTCATGTCTGCACTCATAATGCTCTTGCATATCAGGAAATGCTAAATTTTACATACCTAGTCCGGCATTTTAAAAAGTTATTCCACGCTGATCTCCTCGTCAGTGAAAATCAGCCAATTTAACTACTTTTAGGAAGTTTTTGATTGGTTCACATTTTTCTATTTATAGCCTCCAAAAAACCCAAAGAATGCATATTCCAATACACCAAAATACAGTTAAAAGTAATCAAAACTGAAAAAAACATCAAACATGTGCTTCATAATTATTATAAAGACCATCAATGGACCTAAACGATGCTTAGTTGATTTCTTTCTGATTTACACCATGGACATTCATGCGAAACTGAGGAGTGCCCCCTTAAGGGAAAGTTGTCCGTTAAAAAAAATTGAAACGCCCCTTTTTCCATTTCGCGAATTTATTCCGGACGTCTTGACATACGTATTATTGCGATTGTCCAAAAATTGGCCTAACAGCACCTTTTTAAGATAACACTGAAATAGCCTTTTTAACAGCTTTTTTGCAAACTTTTTTCTTTCGGTCTGTTTTTTTTCCATAGCATGAAAAAGGTCTGAAATTTGCAATCAGAAGTCATTTCCTCTCTAAAAAGTTGCCTCCTATAACCCGATTTATATAAAGCCGCTATCTTATGCGATTTTTTTTTATTTTAACGCGACACGACATAATGACGTCATGTGACATGACGTCACCCCACATGCTATTCTATGTTTAACGTCATTTTACTATGACATCAAAATACCATAGCAACCAGTACTTAAATGGGACGCTACCATTAGCAAACTGTACATATATTGAAACAGTGTTATGGCAAACCCAAGAATTACACCAATGGTTAGTTTTTAAATGGCAAAAAGCCCACCTCAGACTTAGAAAATCCTACTAAAATTGCATATACCAACCGCAAGACACATGGGATCTTGAGATATCGCAAGTTAGATATCTCACGATAAGTTGCGATACATCTTGAGAAATTGTAAGATATATCTCTATTTATTTTGTGATATCAATGACTCAAGACACATTGAGATATCTCAAGATAATTATCTCAAAACAACTTAAGATATCTCAAGACAGTTATCTCAAGATAACTTGAGATATCTTGAGATATCTTGAGATTAATTGAGATATCTCAATACAAATATCTCAATATAAATTGAGATATCTCAAGATAAAATGTGATATCTCAACATGGAGTATCTCAAGATAAATTAGACATATATCGAGATATCTCAAGATACGGTGCATCGCGGAGTATTACAATATACATATTTTACCGAGGTGTTCATAATCTGGGTTTCGTAGCAATGCGGGTTTGCCTTATCGACAAATTACATTCTAACCGAAGTAGTTCTCTTCGCAAACAAACCGAATGGTAACAAAATTTGAAAATATGTTGAAATACAGACAAAAAATCCTTCATTTGACTGTTTTAGTAAAAAAAGGTTTGACCCTTAAGGGGGCACTCCACAGTTTAATGTACATTTCTCAATCATCAAACACTTGACAAGCTCTTAGCCTGAATCCTTGAGCAAAAATAAATCACATCATCATTGTGTCATACATTTCTTAGAAGACAATAAAATTACCCATGTTTCCATACCAAATAAAAGTATCAAAAAGCATTTTCTGTACAACTTTAGTCCCATTTCTTTAAGATTACCCCACCCCTTAAAACATGCTAAAAATGCAATTTTAGCAATATTTCAAATGTCAATAAATAAAAATAAAAAATTTTCCTACACATATCAGGGTCATGTCTGCACTCATAATGCTCTTGCATATCAGGAAATGCTAAATTTTACATACCTAGTCCGGCATTTTAAAAAGTTATTCCACGCTGATCTCCTCGTCAGTGAAAATCAGCCAATTTAACTACTTTTAGGAAGTTTTTGATTGGTTCACATTTTTCTATTTATAGCCTCCAAAAAACCCAAAGAATGCATATTCCAATACACCAAAATACAGTTAAAAGTAATCAAAACTGAAAAAAACATCAAACATGTGCTTCATAATTATTATAAAGACCATCAATGGACCTAAACGATGCTTAGTTGATTTCTTTCTGATTTACACCATGGACATTCATGCGAAACTGAGGAGTGCCCCCTTTATGTAAACAAAGATGGCCACTGGCAGCCATGTTTAACGTTGAATCAAAACAATTTTTGACAAGTACCAACATCATATCATGCTGATCATTTTAGAAAAAGTCCCATATCAATATCACTTATAGTTTCAAGAAGTAGTCGCTACAAACTTGTATTTTGAAAATTTAGTTTTAGCTGTGGCGGCCATCTTGAATTTCCAGCCGACCTGAAATTTTGCTAGGATCAATAAGACATCAATAGCAACATTCCTGTGAAGTTTCATGAAAATCCGTCAAGTAGTTTCAGAGGAATAGTCGCTACAAGATTTCATTATATAACTCTATGTAAACAAAGATGGCCGCTGACAGCCATGTTTAACATCGAATCAAAACGATTTTTGACAAGGACTTACATCATGTCATGCTGATCATTTTATAAAAAGGTTCATATCAATATCACTTATAGTTTTCAAGAAGTAGTCACTACAAACTTGTATTTTGAAAATCTATTTTTAGCTGTGGCAGCCATCTTGAATTTCCGGCCGACCTGAAATTTTGCTAGGATCAATTAGACATCAAGAGCATTTGTAGTTTCATGAAAATCCGTCAAGTTGTTTCAGAGGAGTAGTCGCTACAAGTTTTCATCATATAACTCTATGTAAACAAAGATGGCCACTGGCAGCCATGTTTAACGTCGAATCAAAATAATGTTTGACTCTGATAAGCATCATGTCATGCTGATCATTTTACAAAAAGTCCCATATCAATATCACTTATAGTTTTCGCTACAAACGTTTTTTTTAAAAATCTATTTTTAGCTGTGGTGGCCATCTTGAATTTCTTGCAGACCTGAAATTTTGCTAGGATCAATTAGACATTAAGAGCAACATTCCTGTAAAGTTTCATGAAAATCCGCCAAGTAGTTTCAAAGGAGTAGTCGGTACAAGTTTTTAAAATATAACTCTATGTAAACAAAGATGGCTGCTGGCAGCCATGTTTAACGTTGAATCAAAACAACTTTTGACAAGGACCAACATCATATCATGCTGATCATTTTAGAAAAAGTCCCATATCAATATCACTTATTGTTTTCAAGAAGTAGTCGCTACAAACTTGTATTTTGAAAAATTATTTTTAGCCGTGGCGGCCATCTTGAATTTCCGGCCGACCTGAAATTTTGCTAGGATCAATTAGACATCAAGAGAAACATTCCTGTTAAGTTTCATGAAAACCGCCAAGTAGTTTCAAAGGAGTAGTCGCTACAAGTTTTTACTATATAACTCTATGTAAACAAAGATGGCCACTGGCAGCCATGTTTAACGTTGAATCAAAACAATTTTTGACAAGGACCAACATCATATCATGCTGATCTTTTTAGAAAAAGTCCCATATCAATATCACTTATAGTTTTCAAGAAGTAGTTGCTACAAACTTATTTTTTAAAAATCTATTTTTAGTTGTGGCGGCCATCTCGAATTTCTGGCCGACCTGAAATTTTGCTAGGATCAATTAGACATTAAGAGCAACATTCCTGTAAAGTTTCATGAAAATCCGCCAAGTAGTTTCAAAGGAGTAGTCGCTACAAGTTTTTACTATATAACTCTATGTAAACAAAGATGGCTGCTGGCAGCCATGTTTAATGTTGAATCAAAACAATTTTTGACAAGGACCAACATCATATCATGCTGCTCATTTTAGAAAAAGTCCCATATCAATATCACTTATAGTTTTCAAGAAGTAGTCGCTACAAACTTGAATTTTGAAAATTTATTTTTAGCCGTGGCGGCCATCTTGAATTTCCGGCCAACCTGAAATTTTGGTAGGATCAATTAGACATCAAGAGCACATTCCTGTGAAGTTTCATGAAAATCCGTCAAGTAGTTTCAGAGGAGTAGTCGCTACAAGTTTTCATTATATAACTCTATGTAAACAAAGATGGCCGCTGGCAGCCAAGTTTAACGTCGAATCAAAACGATTTTCAACAAGGACCAACACCATATCATGCTGATCATTTTAGAAAAAGTCCCATATCAATATCACTTATAGTTTTCAAGAAGTAGTCGCTACAAACTTGTTTTTTAAAAACCTTTTTTTAGATCTGGCGGCCATCTTGGATTTCACATCAACATGAATTTTTGCTAGGATCAACTAGACTTCATGACGGACGCCGCACCACGGCATAAGCTCTGCTGATCTCTGATCAGTCTGCTGATCTCTGATCAGTAAAGCTAAAAATAGTGTTAGTGTATAACCAGTGTATAGTCAGTTTTCTCAGCCATTAAACTATTGAAGATAATTTCTATCCAGTGTTGTCAGATGCCAGGTTACTATTAATATTCTTGCCAGTGTGTATCCAGTGTGTTGTAGGTCTATCACCAGAAGCTGACAATACACTGGCAATAGTGTCAGTGTATTGTCAGAAATGAAAATTTCTTACCAGTGTAAGACCAGTCTGATGTCAGTTTGTTGTCGGATGAACTTTTCTATAACCAGTCTATTGTCAGTGTGATGCCAGTGTATTGTCAGTGTGTTGTCACTGTGTTGTCAGAAACACCATTTTGTAACATACAAGGGATATCTACCTAACTCTCCATAGACTCCTGCATTAATAGTTTACGTTTTAATTTTCAACAAAAATTTCAAAATTTTAAATGAATTCTTTCAATTTCTTTTGACTTTGTAAACCCCCAAATCTCTGCTCCATAATTAAGAATAGGCCCCACATATGCATCAAAAAGTTGACAACATGTTTTAGGTTTGAAATTATACCTTTTTATATTTGCGATTAGGACATTTAACGCCTTTAAACCTTTCCCTGCAAGTGTTTCCTGATTTAGAATAAAAGTCCCAGTATAGTTAAAAACATAGCATGCGAGTCATGGTCTCTTCTTCGTTACAAGAATAACATAAGGGGTATCTTTTATTTTTATTTTGTGTAAGTAAAGATTAGTTGGGAGTAATCTGTGATGTATTCTAATCTGAAACCATTGCAATGTTGTGCTCATTGCACTTTTGAATGGTGAAGCATATGTTCTTTTCAATATCTTCTTTTGAAAGGATTTAATAAATGACATTAAGCCACTGTATTGTAAGAAATTTGCTTTTAAACCATACATATCTTCGAATTCACTAATGGAATATAGTTCTCCATTATCTTTAAATAGGTCATTTATTAGGTAAATGTTTTTATCAAACCATTTTTTGTAATATACTGGCGTACTGTCAATTAATATATTGTTATTGTAAACAAGAGGCCCAAGAGGACCTGTGGATGCTCTGCTCTACTGGCTAAAGATAAAGGGGACCAAAACAATACAGAAATATGTAAAAATAAATAAATAAAAAAATCCAGTTTTGAGTGGGGGTGGATGGGTGGGGGTGGGAGAGATACAGGGTGTGTGTGCGAGGGGGGTGTGTGTGAGGGCAACATATATAGGTAAGAAGCTATGTAAGTATTGACCAAAACAACACAGAAAACAAATTAAAAAAATTGAGTTTTGAGGGTGGGGGGTGGTGGGGGGTGGTGGGGGGTGTAGTGGGTAACATATATGTGTAAGAAGCTATATAAGAATTGACCAAAACAACACAGAAATATGTAAAAATAAAATAAAAATATTCCAGTTTCGAGTGTGTGTGTGGTGTGGTGTGGGTGGGTGGGTGGGGGTGGGGGGCAGGAAATAGCTTTGTGTAGTGTAAGAATGACCAAAACAACACAGAAATATGTAAAAATAAATAAATAAAAAAATCCAGTTTTGATTGGGGGTGGGGGAGAGGCGTGGTGTGTGTGTGGTGGGGGCGGGGAGAGTGAGGGCAACATATATGTGTAAGAAGCTATGTAAGAATTAACCAAAACAACACAGAAATATGTATGGGGGCGGCAGCGCAACATAGCTGTGTGTAAGAATTGACACAGAAATATGTAAAAAATAATAATAACAAAATCAAGTTTTTAGGGGTGGGGGGGGGGGGGGGGGGGGGGGGGGGCGTGGGTGGTGGGGTGGGTAGGGTGCAATATATATGTGTGAGAAGCTATGTAAGAATTGACCAAAACAACACAGAAATATGTAAAAAAAAAAAAAATGAGTGAGGAGGTGTGGGTTGGGGTGGGAGAGGCTGGGGGGTGAGGGGGCAACATATATGTGTAAGAAGCTATGTGGTAAGAAGTGACTAAAACAACACAGAAATATATAAAAAAATATATAAACAAGAGGGCTAAGATGGCCCTAAAGCGATCACCTGAGTACTGGCACATTATCGAACTTCTTCGAAATCTTATGGTCATATACAATCTGAGCAAGTTTGGTTAAGATTGGGGCGGGGCCAAACGTGACCCGAAGGTCACCATTAGAACAAACTTGGTAAAGGACCATAAGCTTATAGTAAATGCAATATATCAAACCTCTGGCTCTTTTAGTTTCCAAGAAGATTTTTTAAATTGTTTTCCTATATAAGTCTATGTAAAACTGTGACCCCCGGGGCGGGGAAAAATTTGACCCCAGGGTCACCATTTGAACAAACTAAGTAGATCACCATAAGCTGATGCTACATGTAATACATGAGAGCTCCGTGCCATGTGGTTCCAGAGAAGAAGATTTTTTTCCAGTTTTTCCCTATACAAGCCTATGTAAAATTGTGACCCCCGGGGCGGGGCCAAATGTGACCATTTGAACAAACTTGGTAGAGGACCATAAGCTTATAGCAAATGCAAAATATTAAACCTCTAGCTCCTGCAGTTTCAGAGAAGAAGATTTTTTAAGTTTTTTATACATGTCTATGTAAAACGTGACCTTTGGGACGGGGCCAAATAAGACCTGATGGTCACCATTTGAACAAACTCGCTAAAGGACCATAAGCTTATAGTAAATGCAAAATATCAAACCTCTGGCTCTTGTAGTTTCCGAGAAGAAGATTTATTTTTTTTGACCTGTATAAAACTGCGACCCCCGCGGCGGGGACAAATTTGAACCCAGGGTCACCATTTGAAAAAATTTAGTAGAGGACCATAAACTGATGCTACATGTAATACATGAGAGCTCTGTGCCTTGTGGTTTCAGAGAAGATGATTTTTTAAAGTTTTTTCCTATATGTCTATATGAAAAACATGCAAAATCTCAATATACAAACTTTGGATCCCCGGGGCACAGCCATTTTTTACCCCGGGGACTTCATTTGAACAAACTTGATAGTCTAGGCATTGGCGATCATTTTAAAAGAAAAACTGTTGAAATCTCTCCAGCAGTTCTGGAGAAGAAGATTTTTTAAGGTTTCGACCATATATAGTAATGGCGGCCATCTTGGATGTCGAGCTGACCTAATTTTAACAAATCTAAAAAGCATTCATCTAAGGATCATCCATGTGAAGTTTGGGCAAAATTAGCCAAGCGGTTTCTGAGAAGAAGTCGTTTGAAGAAAAGTTAACGACGCCGACGACGGACGGACGACGGACGCAGAGTGATCCCAATAGATCACCTTGAGCCTCGGCTCAGTTGATCTAAAAAATGGAGTTTCGAGTTGGGGTGGGGGAGGGGGCAACATATATGTGTAAGAAGCTATGTGTAAGAATTCACTAAAACAACACAGAAATACGTATTAAAAAAAATAATTAAAAAATAAAAATCCAGTTTCGAGTGGGGTGGGGGTGGGGGTGGGAGAGCTGGGGGTGAGGGGGCAACATATGTGTAAGAAGCTTTGTGGTAAGAAGTGACTAAAACAACACAGAAATATGTAAAAAAATAAATAAATGCAGTTTCGAGTTGGGGTGGGGGAGTGGGGTGGGGGGGGGGGAGAGGCGTGTGGGGAGGGGGCAACATATATGTGTAAGAAGCTATGTGTAAGAATTCACTAAAACAACACAGAAATATGTAAAAAAAAAATGTGTGGAGTGTGTGTGGGGGGAAGGGGGGGGGGGGGGGTTGGAGGGGGGAGCCCATGCCCCGATATGGATGAGGTATGAATAAGATGCATAATGCTATAATAAATCCCAAACCAAAATTATAGATATGTACATGCTTACATGCAAACCTAGATCTGCCTTTATTGCACATTTTATGGGCCATCACAATTTGGGTTCCATGGGAGCCCAGAATTTGCAGAAGACAAAATTACTTACGCAACCCTTTACATACTATAAGGAAACCAATTCCCAAATTTAGTTCAGCTAGGACAAGAAATGTAAGTGATATATCGACCTGTAAACACAGCTCACACGCAAAATTTAATGTGAAATAGACACATTTTAAGGGCTTTCATTCAGAATTTGGGTTCCATTGGAGCCCAGGGGTTATAGGCACCAACATTACTAAAGCAGCCCTTAAGATGATGCTATAAGGAAGCTCATGGCGAAATTTGGTTGTGCTAGGGTAAGAAATGTAAGAGATATAGACTTGTAAACACAGCTTACACGCAAAATTTGATGTGAAATGGGACACATTTTATGGGCTACCATAATTTGGGTTCCATGGGAGCCCATGGGTTACAGCTTATGCAGCCCTTAAGATAATGATATAAGGAAGCCCATGGTCGAATTTGGTTGTGCTAGGATAGAAATGTAAGAGATATAGACTTGTAAACACAGCTTACACGCACACCTTGATGTGGGACGCCGACCCCGGGGTGATTACATAAGCTCTTTTATTCTTCGAATAGTCGAGCTAAAAATGCATCTACAGATTCAATTGTATTACTGTTAATGACTACGGCAAATTTAAAGCATATCAATGAAACTTTCAACTTTACCTTCACTCACAATTAATCTTCTTATGCATGGATTTTAGACTGAAGATAAAAGCCTTTAAGTTTATCATGTTGAGACCTCCCTCTGAATACTTCTTTACTATAACTGTGTTTTTCATTTTTGCTGACCCTAGGCCTTGTGGTTCCCGAAGGCCCCGTTTGGTCACGGGGGGAAAGAATAGGGCCATTGCAAATCCCTTTGGAGGGGTAGGCAGAGGGGTAGAATCCCCCCAAACTCATGTTCATTTTCTCATTTTTTGTTCATATTCATTAACCCTTTCGCTGCCAAATTAATAGGCAAATGTACTCCCCAGTGCCAAATATTTTTACAGAGATTCTGAAAATAGGGTGTACTTTGGAAAACGGCAATAACTTCGTTATTTCAAGATATATAAACTTCAAATTTGAACGGGACATAGATATATACATAAAATTTAATAATATATAAAAATAAAAAAATTCTACTTCAAAGCATTATATAATTAAATTATATAATTAAAATTTTTAAAATATAATTTTATCATTCATATCAGTTTAATTAGGTAAATATACGTAAAATATCAAAAGAAAATTCGTCAGAATATGTTTCATAATCGCCACATTCACCGTCGCTGTCGTAGCAAATCATCTGCAGAACTTGCGCTCCTGTAAACGTTGGCCCCTTTTTTGAGGAAGCCATTGTGTTTTCGAAATCCCTATACAATTTGTCTTTTATTTACGTTTTTACATACACATATGCCGAAATTCCTTTGGTTAAAATTAGTTTCTTGCAAACAAAGAACCTCGTTTTGAAATCGGGGGTATTCCCGGTGTCGTTGTTAGGAAAACGTTGTCATATGAATAGAACAAAACATTTGACGTACCAGGGCGACAAAAGTCGCCTTCGGCAGTCTGCCTAGCAGTCGACAAAAGTCGCCATCGGCAGCGAAAGGGTTAAAGGTCTTCATCATGATCCCTGCATTGTTTCAGGTGCCATCACGCTCACATCAAAAGAGCAGTGGCAGAAAAACATTAAAAGTGGCTCCAGCATAAATGGAGTTTCTACGATAGAATTTGCAGCAACTCTGCAGTTCAGGGTGAGAAGGTTCTAGGCCCATTTTCCATATTTTATCTCGATTTACATGGAGGATCAGCCTGGCATGTTCCTGCCTGTTAGGCGCCATATAACCTTTTATGTATTGGTGCGCCTTAAAACCCAATTCAATTCAATTCATTTTTGATTTTTGCTGGACTTTCCCAGAGAAATCCGTACAGTATGCCATTATTTTTTGCTATAGTGGATTCTGTAGGATTTGGAAGAGATATAAAAAGATGGTTTAATATTGGTATGAGTAGTGATTTGTTATTTTCCCTAATGGAGTTAAATATCTTCTCCATAACATTGTTATTTTCTCATTATAATTTATGTTTAACATTTTATCTAGATCAACATATAAAATTATAGCTAATAATTTAAATTGTGTTTCCCCCCAAGTTAATTTCCACTTAGTTTTAACTGTCTACTATTTTTTGCTCGTGATCGTATCAAATACCCTTGCATTTTATCTTTTCTTACGTTTTGTATTCTTGTTTAAGTATTTCCATAGATTGGAATTTGTCGTATGATAGGTCGTGTTCTAGAACTTCAATGAGATTTATAAATTCTTCTCAGTTTTCTTTTATTCTCTTTTTATAGCTTGAATATGATATAGATTTACCCCTTAATTCCATTAGCAGTGTTTCTAAAAATAATTGATCATCAATCACAAATTGTATTTCATTATTTGGTATGTTGTTTAAATGATGTTATCGTTGTTGTAAATAGGCACTGCATATTGTGCTTTAACTTCCTCTATTTTTAAATTCATTATGTTTAAGTATTCAATATCCATACATGCCAAATCTCCCGCATTCTCCGGTAGACTAACGGATTTGCCTTTGATTTACCGATCACACGGAAGCCGTTCAAAACCTCCCGGAAATCAATTATTTGCCGAGGATGGTTAATTGCCGGTAACTTGCGGTAATTTGCAATACACAGCACGTGATTAGCTCATGTCAAACAGCTGTCGAGTGTATTATCGATCAGTGCGGCATTACGATCGTGCAACCAACCAATGAAATTACATCTAGCGACATGTGGCACACAACGAGTGGAGTGCGTGGTCCAGTGGTAGAGCGCCGAACTCCAGATCGAGAGGTCGTGGGTTCGATCCTCGCCGCGGGCACGTTATTTATCCTTGAGCAAGATAATTAATCCACATTGCCTAGTACTGGTTCTACCCAGGAAGCCATCGAGAGTGATTAATCTAAGTTGCAATAATTTGTTTCGCAATCCATGTAAAATAAATACGTTTAAACTAAATTGAAATTGGCCGGTTATACCGAGAAGGATTTTGCCGAAATCGGCACTCTTTGATCGATGCATTCGGTAAAAATGTTTTATCCTCCACAATATTACAACTAAACCAGTCTTTCATAATTGCAATACATTTTAATGATAACAAACACCAGTTTTTCCCCCATTTAAATCGCCAATTTCACGTCGTTTTGTGAAGAAATTGTGTACCTCAACACCGGTTATTACGTTTCCGGGTTTCAGAGGACGTTTAAAACGCGGCTCTCAAAACAGTGAAAATCGGTGTAAAAGCCGGACATAAAAAAAATGGGGGCGGACGGGGATGATAATCTAGCAATTAATTTATTACAGCATAATGCATATACTGGTACTGTTATTTGTTTTCACCTTTTGTATATATCCAGATAATGAAATACAAAATAAAATTAGCAATTGTATTCATTATTTGAAAAAAATGCGATGGTTCCATGGCGTTACTTAAATCTCCCTGACTTGGAAGTCCAATCTCCCTGATGTGATGCTTGAAAATTTGGCATCTATGAATATCACTGAAAAGAGAGTTATGTTACCACAATGGTTTATCTCGTATAAAATGCGTAAAATTTATATTGCAAATTGTCACCCAGGGCCAGTGATCAGAGCGATAGCTAAATTCAATTTTGCATTTATTTACAGACGGAAGGAGTGTTTCGGATACTAGAAAAAAACTGAAGACCGGCTTGCTGTAGAGGTCTTTTGCGTCTCCATGTATATGTCACCAGCAACTCCTTTCCTGTGCTTACTAGACTTAGAGATGCGATCAGGAGTCACTGTGAGCTTTAGGCCAGAAATGGGGAATTAATGGTAGAGTCCAGCTCACGTATAACTCCTGGTGGTGACACGGGGTCAGTTCAGTAATTGAACTTACGTTTAGAATCCTTTTCTTGTGAGTTCAATAAACACAATGTTATACAGTTTTGTAGTATTTAATAATTATATTTAACAATGTCTATTCCGTTATATAAAGTTCAGCACATTAAAAGTTCACAATGTCATAAATATCAATTGAAGTTTTCTAAAAGACTGTGGCCGACTTATAATGAAGTCACTGTTTTGCCACTTAAAGAAACCTCAACCTGTGTCCACTAATGCCTGATCAGAACTGCTCTTTTCCGTCCCCAGAAGCCTTTTCTTACAAAAAGGAATCAACCAATGAAAATTAAGTTAACATATAACCAATCAGTTTGTGTTCCTGAAAGAGCCAATTAAAATCCAGTTAACATACAATATTATTACCCAATCAAGACCAAAATTAATGTCAAATATCCTTTAATAAGCCACATAACTCATTTCCACAGCTTGTGTCCTGGCATATTCATAAACAAAGATAACAATAGGTGTCACTCAGTATTAACACTTGAGAGTAATTAAACTGATTCTAAATATGATTGTCAGGAAATGCCCAACACCTCAAGCCATCCTTCTTGAGAATAGACACACAATAGTATTGATAACAATATATACAAACAGGTGATTTCTGTGAAAAACAATTGGTTTATAATAATCCACTACAACAGATGTTCTTAACAATATTTGAATTTCAAATGTTCATATTATGTACTGTAAATAAGTTTTTGTTAAAAATAAGTTACTGCAACTGACCTATAGTGTATGCATATAACATATATCTTCTGAAATCAGGGTGTAATTCTTGAAAAGGATCTATAAATTATTCTGAGCAATTATTTCTAATAATCTTTCCATAGCATTTTTATTCTTAACATGTTTATTATTATAGTAATCAAGTTTTTTATCTAACACAAATTAAAATCAGCACACATGATCCATTATTAAATTGCTCAGTTTTATGTAGAATATTATCAAAGCAAGAGTTGCATGCAACATGGTGTCTTGCCTAAGTGACGTGTCAACCAAACATGTTTCAAATGAATGTAAATAAATGCAAAATTGAATTTAGCTATCGCTCTGATCACTGGATGGCAATTTGCAATATAAATTTTACGCATTTTATACGAGATAAACCATTGTGGTAACATAATAACTCTCTTTTCAGTGATATTGATAAAGATAAAATGTTAAACATAAATTATAATGAGAAAATAACAAAGATTCAAAATTTAATCAAGTTATGGCAGTGAAGTAAGAAGAGAGTGAATGGTGACCCGTAATGGAGATATAGCGCAGCTGACTGAAATCTCGTATGGCTTCGAGAAGTGGAAGGAACCTCGTTTTAGCGGTAAACTTTTCTGAATATCCGCCATTTTGTTTCCATCGGTGAAGTGCTCTGCTTTGTGAAATTGTAAAATATTTGACTGTTTTGCATTATTAGGTCATCTTACTTCACAGAACTTGTTTGATGTTATATTACTAATAGTTGATATTGACATTTTGGGTATTTTTACGTTACTTTACAGTGAATTGATTGATATAAAATAAAATGCACAAACTGTTGGTCGGCCGTGTTTGTTTATCAGAGATGTCGAGATGGCGCAAATCCGCTATACATTTGTTTGTTTTAATTAATTCCTCAAAAATAAACAGCTCGCTGTCGAAAACTGTGATTGTAAAATGTAGTGGTCCACTTTTTTTATGCAAACTCCTTTATTTTATCGCATAATTTGTGTTAAAGACTGCATAGATATCGACCAGCATGGCCGATTCTAGCCAATGCCGATTAAATGCACCCTTTTGTACTTCTCTATTAATTTGTTTGTTTTATTTAATTCCTAGAAAATAGACAGCTCGCTGTCGAGAAATATGATTGAAGAATGTAGTGGTACACTTTTTGTTATGCAAAAACCTTATTTTTTTCTAATAATTTGTCTTAACAACTGCATAGATATCGCACAAAACGACCATACATGCCGATTCCATCCAATGATTATGAAATGCCATCTTGTTTGACTTCGCTATACATTTTTTGTTTTAGTTAATTCCTAGGAAATAGACAGCTCGTTGTCAAGAAATATGATTGACGGATGTAGTGGTACACTTTTTGTTATGTAAAAACCTTAATTTTGTCTTAAAGACGACATAGAGTGTCGACCAAAACGGCCATACATGGCCGATTCTAGCCAACGACGATGCTGTAGGAATCCGCTTTAGGTTTTTTAATTTTAGTTAATTCCTCCAATAAAAACACCTCGCTGTCGAGAAATATGATTCAAGAATGTAGTGGTACACTTTTTGTTTATGTAAACGCTTTAATTATGTTTTAAAAACTCTTATTCAACCCATCTCAGCCCTTGCGAAAATTGGATTGAAAATCCTAAGATTTTCATGAAATTACTTAGAATCCCTAGAATTTTTTTCTTAAGTATTCCTAGAAATTCCATGAAAATCATAGGATTACGGGATTGGATTTTGTTGGATTACATTGGCGGTATTGGCTGCGCTTTCCTAGGAATTCCTATGAAATCTCAGGTGGAAAAACATTGGAATTTGTAGGAATTTCAAAGCAGAAAGCATTGGAAATTGCTAGGATTTCCTAGGAATTCTGAAGTGGAAAAACATTGGATTTCCTTGGAATTCCTATGAATTTCCAAACAGAAAAACACTGGAATTCATAGGAATTTCCAAACAGAAAAGTATTGGAATTGCTAGGATTTCTTAGGAATTCCAAGTTCACTACAAAAACATAAAGCAGAAACAATATAAGATTTCTTTGGACTTGTATTGCTGGTCACATGACAATGATAATAAAATATTCATATTTTTTATTTATTTTTTAATAAAATAAATTCACAGTAACATATTTGACACTGGGTTATACAAAGTTTTCTTGATAATTTGTGTTTAAACTAAATTATTCTTTTAGAAAAAATTATAGTATATACATTTCGAAATTGCAGTTGAACCAATACTATAACTAGTTTACTGTTCAAAACTGAAATCAATAATAAGAGCGACTAGTCTTATTTGATTCTTCTTCACTAGTGTCCACAGTGGAGTTAGGCAAAATGATTATAGGAAGATAATGACATCTGTTTCAGCAGCTTTTAAAAGAGTCAACATGTCCAAAATATAATAAACACTTAGTCTAAGCATTCTTATGAATATAAAATTACTTCACTTGGCAATCTGATACATTTCACCCCTTTGATAAACATTAAGTGTATGCCATATTGATAATTTGAAGTAGAGTAGTACATACCTGTAAACATCATTCTTCTGTCTTAATCCTCCAGTAAAATATAAATATGAGACTAGCCACACTTGTATCCAGCAAAACCAAGAGTTTCAATAAAAATGATTTCAAAATGTAGTACTTTATTAAATAAGATAATCAACAAATAGGTGTTTCCTGTGCCCAACATGTTACACATTTTCAAACTGTCCAGCCAGTATTTTGTTTAACCAATCAACTCTCAGGAAATAGGGGTTACACTAAGGTTAATTCAGAGTATATTATGTAAGTGTACCACTAATGTATGGCCAGTAGATGGACATAATCCTCTTATCACCTCACATCTGGCAATGATTCTCTGAGGAATTTATCCTGACTTGCCAGTACAAAGGGTACACGTACATTAAATTGTGTTTATTATACATGTGTTTGAACATCATGTGACTGTTTAGCCAAATCAAAGAAAATAGTGATCAATTATTTATTTTATTATAATCAATGTTCAATGTTAATTTTATTATAATTCCTTTTTAATTTTTATTATTTTTTTATTAATGGTTGTTGTTGTCACTGCTGCTGATGCAGTAGCAGCAGCAGTAATAGTAGTAACAGCAGTAGTAGTAGAAGTAGTAGAGCAGCAGAAGTAGAAACATCAGTAGTAGAAGTAGAAGTAGTAACAGCAGCAGTAGAAGTAGTAGTAACAGCAGTAGTAGTAGAAGTAGTGCAAGTAGTATTAACAGTGGTGGCAGCAGCAGCAACAACAGCAGTAATCTTAGAATGGTTGTAGTAGAGCAGAAGCAGTAGTAGTAGTAACAGCAGCAGTAGTAGTAACAGCAGCAGTAGTAGTAGTAGTAGGAACAGCATTAGCAGTAGAAGTAGTGCTTGTAGTAGTAACAGCAGTAGCAGCAGCAAAAACAGCATTAGTAGTAGTGAAGCAGCAGCAGCAGCAGCAGTAGTAGTACTAAAAGTAATAGTAGTAGAGCAGCAGCAGCAGTAGTAGTAGTAGTAGTAGTAATAATAACAGCAGTAGTAGTAGAAGTAATAACAGCAGTAGAAGTAGAAGTAGTGCATGTATTAGTAACAGCAATAATAGTAGTAGTAGCAGCAGTAGTAGTAGTAGTAACAGCAATAGTAGTAGAAGTAGTACATGTATTAGTAACAGCAGTAGCAGCAACAGCAACATCAGTAGTAGTAGAAGTAGTAGTAGTAGTAGAGCAGCAGCAGTTGCTGTTGTAGTAGTAGTAGTAATAATGGTAGTAGTAGTTGTAGCAGCAGCAGTAGAAGTAGTAAATAAGTCCAAGGTATACCAATATTTTTCCAATTGTGAAAAGACTGGAAAACACTGGACTTTTTTTTCTGGTCAAGAATTCAAGTCCAAGCTTTTCCAAGCTTTTCCAAAGTATTCTGATGGACAGAGAGGAGAAGTCCAAAGAAATCCAATGTTTATGCACAGGGAAAAACATTGGATTTTGATGGATTAAAAATCCAATGTTTTCCAAACTTTCTCCAAAAAACAATCTTGAGAATTCCATGGAATTTCTAGGAGTTTCATTCCAAGGAAATCCAATGTCTTTCCAAGATAGAAAACATCGAACTTCCTTGGAATTCTAAAGAATTCTTAGGAATGAAAAAATGCTTGGATTTATTTCTGCAGGGGTGTGTTGGTGCTCTTTTGGTTAATTAAATGTCCTTTCCAGCAGTTGAACAACGAACAACAACTTTTAATGTCTGTATCAATTAAGCGCTTTCCAATGCATTTCACCATATGCGTCCTGAAGATAGTATTTTTTTTTACTATAAAGTCTCAAACCCATATGACCTACATAGATATATAATCACGCAAAAAACAGTTAACGCAGGGTTTTATGGCAGTT
Source organism: Cyrtodaria siliqua (assembly GCA_037043455.1). NCBI lineage: Eukaryota > Metazoa > Mollusca > Bivalvia > Adapedonta > Hiatellidae > Cyrtodaria > Cyrtodaria siliqua. The sequence continues at coordinate 86,474 of JAWPHD010008116.1, forward strand.
GTTTATCATTGCGATCAAAAGATATAAAGGGTTTCTCCAATCATAATTATACGGTGCCCCGTGGCTAATTGGCCGTCCAAAGCAGGATGTTTGTTTAGATCAAAGAGGCCATAAATCACTGGCAAACACTGGCCACCCGTGGTGTGTTGACATCGAATATATACCATGATTGTGTAATATTATTATTTTTCTATTTTATTTATATTATATGCATCTATGAAACTAAACACATAAGAAATAGATTATGTTCATTCGGATTTGTCAAAAAACACACGCATAAGTGTGTTAATGTTTCATTTTTATTTAACAAATTATCATAGTAACAAATTGATTTTTTATGCCGTTTTAATATAACATATTAGAAAAATATAACTAATGCTGAACTGATGTATCTGCACTGCTAAAACCCACTTACGTGTTTAATTACAAGTTTTTCATGTGATATTATTTTTTTATACAAAATTATCTCATTCGGTGTTGCGAGTTACTGTGTCATGTTACAAGATATTTAAAAGTTCCACTTAGACGGATGCTAGTATTTTAAAAATGTTAGACGGATGCTAGTATTTTAAAAATGTGTTATGTAATATATAAAAAAACAATTCAATCAAAAAAATTTAGTGTGAATTGAGAACATTAATAATTGAAAACGTAAAAAAAAAAGAAGTTAGATAAACCACAGACCAGTTGCACTTACTAATAATTAGGTTAGGTCTGTGGTTACACCAGAGTTTTGTAATTATATTATATTTCTATAAATGAATACACATTTAGAAAACAACAACAATCAAACCCCACCCCCACCACCACCACCCTCTCAAAATATCGAAATTGTGTGCATGTATAATGTATTTTATATATATTCCCTTTTATTAATGACATCTTAAAAAAATATGTTTCGAAATCAATACAAAAAGAAATCACTCGTAACTCTAGTACGCTTAACTTAATGGTAACGCCCCTTTTTACAAACACTCAAAATAAAAATCGTCATCTACCGCTAACCAGCATTTGCCAATAAATAAACCTTGATTTTAATAAACCTTGAAAGAATATGTGTATGTATTGAAGCGTCAAAATAGCAACGAAGGTGTAACAAGTTTATCTTTATTACAACTAGATTAACGCGAATCTGATTACCGGTTCAATGAACCCATTCCGCTATATTCATAACAATTGACTGATAGCGTTAACCGCGCACCTGTCGCAGTTATAAGCATTTTTAAAGAGCGCCCAGCGATCACGATGAAATTTCTGATCATGTACAGAGACGCTTATCTTTCTCGTTTTAGCCATACGAGATCGTGCGAGATTCGATTATGTGCCCATTCACTCTCTTCTTACTTCACTGGTTATGGAGAAGATATTTAACTCCATTAGGAAAAATAACAAATCACTACTCATACCAATATTAAACCATCTTTTTAAATCTCTTCCAAATCCTACAGAATCCACTATAGCAAAATGAATGGCATACTGTACGGATTTCTCTGGGAAGGTCCAGCAAAAATGAATTGAATTGAATTGGGTTTTAAGGCGCACCAACACATAAAAGGTTATATGGCGCCTAACAGGCATAACATGCCAGGCTCATCCTCCATGTACATCGAGATAAAATATGGAAAAGGGGCCTAGAACCTTCTCACCCTGAACTGCAGAGTTGCTGCAAATTCTATTGTAGAAACTCCATTTATGCTGGAGCCACGTTTATAGTTTTTCTGCCACTGCTCTTTTGATGTGAGCGAGATGGCACCTGAAACATTGCAGGGATCATGATGAAGACCTTTAATGAACATGAACAAAAAATGATAAAATGAACATGAGTTTGGAGGGATTCTACCCCTCTGCCTACCCCTCCAAAGAGATCTGCAGTGGCCCTATTCTTTGCCCCATGACCAAACGGGGCCCGGGAACCACACGGGTCAACAAAAATGAAAAACACAGTTATAGTAAAGCAGTATTCAGAGGGAGGTCTCAACATGATAAACTTAAAGGCTTTTTTTTCAGTCTAAAATCCACATGCATAAGAAGATTAATTGTGAGTGAAGGTAAAGCTGAAAGTTTCATTGATATGCTTTAAATTTGCCGTAGTCATTAACAGTAATACAATTGAATCTGTAGATGCATTTTTATTAAATCCTTTTATTGGCTCCATTAGATGAAGGCCAGTTGTCCGTCGTCCGTTCGTTAACTTTTGCCTCGTTAACACAATAGCACCTTCATTTTTCATCCAATCTTTTTCAAACTTTATCAGATTGTTGATATCAATGAAATCTCAGACGAGTTCGAAAGCCAGCCAGTTCGGACTAGTAACATTGTAGTTATGGCCCTTGATTTAGTTAAAATTGCTGTATTTTGCCTCAACAAGATACTTTCATCCGATCTTTACCAATCTCTACCAGATTGTTGATATTAATGAAAGCTTGGACGGATTCGAAAACCAACCCAATCGGATTTGTAACACCGGAGTTATGGCCCTTGATTTATTTCAAAGATGCTGAAGACGATAGGACCTTCATTTAGCTGTTTCAGTGAAAATTTGCAGGGATCAGTACCAAGCGTAGTTGTACATATCGTCATTGTATTCCGGTTGAATGATTTGGTAGAGTTATGACCCTTTAAAGGTTTTAATACACAAACTTTGTCTGGACTAGTTCTCCTGAACCCCTGGCCATATTTCAACGTATTTCAATGGCACTTTTTAGGGATGATCAGTACCAGGTCTAGTTGTGCATATCACCGTGTTCTGGTTGAATGATTTTTGGTGGAGTTAGGCCTTTTAAAGGGTTTTAATACACACATTTTGTCTGAAATAGTCCTCCTGTACCCTTGGCCGAATTTCAGCGAAACTTTTCAGGGATGATTGCTACCAAGCCTAATTGTGCATATCATCACCGTGTTGCGGCTGAAAGATTTTTGGCGGAGTTATGGCCTTTAAAGGCTTTAATACACAAACTTTGTCCGGACTAGTTCTCCAGAATCCCTGGCCGGATTTCAATGAAATTTGGCACGGAAGTTCAGTATCAAGCCCTAAGCTGTGCATATCATTACCGTGTTCCGGTTAAATGATTTTTGGCAGAGTTGTGTCCATTTAAAGATTTTAATAAACAAACATTGTCCAGACTAGTCTCTTCCTGGCCGGATTTCAACGAATCTTGGTGGGGATGATGAGTACCAAGCCTTGTTGGGCATGTCATCACCTTGTTCCGGTTGGATGATAATTTTGCAGAGTTATGGCCCTGTTTTAATACACAAACTTTGTTCGGACTAGTTCTGGTGAACCTCTGGGTGGATTTTAACAAAACTTGGCAGGGATGATGAGTTCCAAGCCTAGCTGCGTATATCATCGCCATGTTCCAGTTGAATCATCTGGCCCTGTAAAGGTTTTAATAAACTAACTTTGTACAGACTAGTTCTTCTGAACCTCTGGCCAGATTTCAGCGAAATGTGGCAGAGATGATCAGTACCAAGGCTTGTTGTGCATGTGATAACCATGTTCCGATTAAATGATTTTTGACAGAGTTATGGCACCTTATATATAAACTTTATCTTTAGCCAGTAGAGCAGAGCATCCACAGGGCCTCTTGTTTACAATAACCATATTTTAATTGACAGTAAGCCTGTATATTACAAAAAATAGTTTAATAAAAAAAATTACCTAATAAATGACTTATTTAAAAATAATGGAGAACTATATTCCATTAGTGAATTCGAAGATATGTATGGTCTAAAAGCAAATTTCTTACAATACAGTGGCTTAATGTCATTTATTAAATCCTTTCAAAAGAAGATATTGAAAACAACAGTTTCAAGTAAAATGCCACTTCCCTAGATCTCCCCTGGCGGAGATATTTGAGCAGTATTGTGTAACTCCCAGAAAATATCGTCCTGCTTTATTTAAAACAGTTTCTATTTCACTGAATTTATTTTGACCCCATATACCAGAACAATAGAATAATACGGGCTCAATAATGGATTCAATCATTTTTGTATAAACACTGAAAGTCATTCCACCAGCACATATGAATTCAGTATATATTGCACCAAGAGCTCTACTGGCTGACTTTGCTACCTCTTTAATGGACAGTTTCATATCAAGATGATCATTGAACTAAAATCCAAGGTATTTATAATTACAGTCGAAATCAATGTCTTTAGTTCCACATTTGAATTTAAAATCCGATTTATTTACATGTTTGGATCTAAAATGCAACACCTTGGTTTTTGTCTTGTTGATGCACATGCGTCATTTATTACACCATTCACTAACTTTATCTAACATTCTTTGCATATCAATTTCGTTCTCAGCTAAAATTATAATATCATCAGCATACAATAGGTTAGCTAAACATAGTTCATCAGACAGTGTTACCCCACACTTTAAATCATTTATGTCTTTGGCTAAATCATTCACATCAATAGAAAATAAAGTTGGCGAGAGAACACACCCTTGTTTTACTCCTTGTTTTACATCAAACCAATCAGTTTGCTATTCATTTATTCTGACAGAGCATGACACATCAACATATAGCGAGTGTATGGCATTCAATATTTTACCATGAATACCCAAAGTCATGAGTTTGAACCAGAGGCAATCTCTTTGAATAGTATCGAATGCCCTTTTATAATCTACAAAACAGACAAACGTCTCTTTGTTGACTATCTTTTTATTGTTAACAATAGTGTACAATGTGTATATATGATCCAGACAACTTCTGTTCTTTCTAAAACCGTTTTGTCCATCATCTAACAAATTATTTGTCTCAAGCCAGTGGGTTAAGCGTTTATTCAAAATGTGAGCATAAATTTTGCATGGAATAGACAATAACGCAATAGGCCTATAGTTCAATGGGTTATTTGCTTCATTTCCTTTAAATATCGGACTTATAATACCCTTGGTCCATTCTGTTTGAACCACCCGGTATACGGACAAAATCCCCTCCGGACATAATCCCCTTCGCTCAAATTTGCACAGGTGGACAGAATCCCCTTCATGGTTTTGCAAGGGTGGACAGAATCCCCTTCATGATTTTGCAAGGGTGGACAAAATCCCCTTCATGATTTTGCAAGGGTGGACAAAACCCCCTTCAGAAAAAAATTCCCTTATACATGTATTTATTTATTTCTGCATAATACTGCAAAGTTATAAAAAATAAATATGCATATAGTTTAATCAAATTAAATAACTTATTTCTGCATAATGCTTTTAAATTAAAGATATAAAATATGAATATGCATATAGTGGATTTTTCATCAAAGTCAAGTCAAACAAAGAAATTTTTCAACAAATTGAAAAAATTGAATGTATCTCTTTGAAAGAACAAACTGTGAAATTTATAAACAAACACATTATTAAAGAAATTATGAAATATAATGATAACTGATTGCACATGCATGGTGATAATTAAGACAATCATTAATGATTAAACAATGATTAAACAATTTAGCTAATTAATGATTAGCACAATAAGTATTAATTAGTGCAAATGAACAAACAAGGAATTAAAATGATGACAGGTTCTACTCAAATTTGCAAACTGTTCATCTTTGGCATATAAAATTTATTTATTTTGCATTGTTGTTTCATGCATGTTACATGTTTTTGATTCAGACTAAATCTATGTGTGAATATCAAAATTATTAAATAATGATTGCATTTTGTTGTTTTTTATAGTAAGAGTTTGACTGAATTTGAAAAAAAATTGCAGTTGTGATTAACATAATTAGCATCACAGGAACATTTGAAACAAACAGAGAGTTTGTTAATGTTAATTTTATAAAAAATTCTTATGTTTAAAAAATAAAAATATAGGGAATTTTTGTCTGAAGGGGGTTTTGTCCACCCTTGCAAAATCATGAAGGGGATTTTGTCCACCCTTGCAAAATCATGAAGGGGATTCTGTCCACCCTTGTAAAACTGTGAAGGGGATTCTGTCCACCTGTGCAAATTAGAGTGAAGGGGATTCTGTCCGGAGGGGATTTTTGTCCTACATTCGAAACTTTGTCAAAAGCATATCTCACAATTTTGAACAAAATATCAACACACGTTTCATTTCTTAATATTTCAGCAGGAATTTGATCAAAACCTGAAGCTTTACGTAATTTAGCACTGTAAATTGACAGTTTAACCTCGTCTCTAGAAATTGGCAAATTTAGAGTTGTGCTGTCAGGTTTGGGAAATATTGGGTTGTCTGGATTTTTGGTGAGTTCTCTAATATTTTCCAAATGCGTATCATCAAAGTTTGAACCTTCAGGAATACCATTGAACAGAGAATCATATTCTAGTCTCCATTTATTCAACACACTTTGTTTATCATTTATGATGTCACCTTGGTCTGTTTTAATTTCCCATGGAATATTTAGTTTTCTATCATTTGCAACACCTAGTTCACCTATTTTTTTCCAAAAGTCTCTAGTGCTTTCAGTGCTTTTAAGATCTTGTTCGAGTTTATTTTGTTCATCAATTTGATATTTACGCTTACATTTTCTGTTACTTTTATCAAACAATTTATAGAGCAACACAATATTCTTCCCTAAGTTTCATTTTTCTTGAGTTACAGATTTTACAAATCAGCCACAGTTTTTCGCGTTTACACGATTCGTCCCATTGATCTTGTAGTTCAGTGTTCCAATATGGCTTTGCTTTGGCCTTGTGCGGCTTTAAAATGATATTCGAGGACTTTTTCACCTTTAGCTTCGATTTCATTTCTCTACTGATTAAATTCAAAAACTCTATATATGCTATATAATAGCCAACTTTAATGCGTAAGATAATTTGGTCAGTCGTAAAAGGGACCTCCTCACGCTCATGTCCCCACCCACCTCTACTCTAGGCAGCTATTTGCTATATAATTCAACAAATAGACCACAAAATGATTTACTTCTTTCATTTCAATAATTATTTTATATTTTGTTAAAAAGTAGGGAATATGTTACAGTGACTTAGTTGAAAAGGTAATCAGCTAAAACAATTGACTTAAATGACTGTGAATTGGACACATGTTTCTTACACTTAAATTGTAAAACCTCATATTTAGGGAGAAACTCCTGCTGCAAATTGAGTGTAGTTTGAGATAATTTCTTTCAACTCATGAATCAATTCACGCACAATGTTTTACTACCTATAATACACTTACCAGCAACAAAAAACATGTTTGTTTACATATTTAAAATCTGTCGGCCGCCATTTTGAAAGTCTGTTTTTGTCACGTGACCTTCTTTTATGTAGTTAAAAAAGTATTTTGACTTACAAAATTGAGCTTTTTTGTAAATAAAAATGTTTCAACAAGAATTCAATCACTTAAGTTTGACTTTTAATTTTAACTGAAAGATAACTAAAGAAAAACAAAAGATACAATTGTCAGTTAGTTTTTAGTTTTTGTTTTTGCTCGCCCTATGGCACTAGGCCTTTTGGCGAGCTTTTCAGTAGGTGATTAACATTTTTTGGAGGGGAAATTGGAGGGGAATAGTTGTTTCAATGATGGCAAGAACCAGGTAGACAACTGTGTCAGTTTTATAGGATTGGCCGTGAAATTCAGAAGGCGATTAGATTAAAAATAATATAGTATATTAACTGCCCTTAGATGTTTATATTTAGCTCTGGTTGGTCTATTTATTATTTTAAATTTAAATTGAGGATATATTATATTCCAACGCCAGCGCGTCACCATTTATTTATTTTTTTTAAAAATTATTCTATCTTAATATTTACATATATACATACGATACAATTGTCACATGACATGATCTTCTCAAACTGAAAGTAGAACATGCAAAGGATTCACTGATTGGTTAATAGTACTGAACAATAAATAAGAACATTTCCGATTGGCTGCATTTATAATTAGATCTTTTAATGTCTGTCTCAACACCAGCTGTGTGCAAATAGGTGTGATATGCAATTAGCAAACTAACAGCACTAATTGGCTAACGGCTTCACGGGAGGCCTGGGGAATGAGAGGGATTAGAAGGTGTTTATTACTGTCAACTGGATAATTATGGCCTGATCTACTGGTAGTCAGTTTTACAATGGGTAACATAGGCAGTATAATTTTTGTATTTTTAAATAAAATAATCGCCATTTGCGGTCGCCATTTCGTAGAAATAATCGCAATTTGAATAAAATTATCATAAATGGCGCCCATGTCGTATGGCAGCGTGAGAATTTAAGTTGGCTAAAATGCACCCACTCATAGATTTTATTGATTTAATTATATTGAACTACATATATATTTACATATGAACTACATAAAAACATGACAACTGCTTGAAGAACGTAAGTGGTTCTAGCCCTAGTTAGCAAATTGGGAAAAGTACTAGGCCGGCTGATTTTGGGAAAAAGAAGTATGAGATTGTAAAAATTGGGGAAAAAAGAGCATTTTTTTCATAAGGGAATGTTTTTAAAGAGAAAACGTTTATTAAAATGTATGCTTTAGGTATAATATCAATCAGGTATTGAATTTAGCAATGAATTTAACATACAACATAAAACAATGGAAAGAAAATTTCTAAAAAAAATGTTTTTACCCAGGATTGGGAAAATAAGGATTTTTTTTGCACTGGGGGAATAGGCTGAATTTCAGCCCCGCTTAAATAGGTTAAAAAAAACCTGATAAGGTTCTATTTTCCTTTATTTTCCTTTTATTTATCCATTGCATCAAATTAGAAAAAACAACATTATTTTCTTTTAGAGTTTTATGATTGCGCCATTCACGTCAAAAAACGTATCGGGTCCCGCAAATTAAACCATCCAAAACAGGTGAGGTTCCAGATGTTATTTAGCAGCTTGCATTTGTGAATAAGCGTTCATCTTTAAGCGTTTTGTATGATACAGAAATAGAAATAGAAAATAGAAAAAGATTATATACAGCAATTCATCGAAAAATAAGAATATGAAAAGGAGATCACCATTCAAACTATTAATATTCGAGTGATCTTTCTTCTTCTGTCCGTGACAATATATTTTTTTTAATTTAATATTTTATTTCATCATTGTGTTGCATAATACAAATCAAAGCTAACATTATTGTACAGGGAATTTTCAAACATATATGTGTCTTGTAATTTATAAAGATATATAATTTTGTTTTTAAAATGCATGTGTTAATATGATTATCATGTTATGTATATTGGCAGAAAAAATTATAGCAGTGCATTTAATGTGACACATTTAACTACTAATACAAGTTTCTCCGAAGGTAGCACCTTCGGTAATCATATCCCTGTGATTTTCATTGTATGAAATAATTTATTAAAGTTGATTATCAGCAGGTTGATACTAAAAGGAGAAGGAATATGAGAGAGATATAGAGATCTGTAGCTTTTTCAATTCGTATCATTTTAAATATTCTGTTGGAGAAAGACTCTCCATTTTTTAACATGTTGTTCTAATATATCCTGTTTAAGCGCTATTTCTTGCTCGATTGCTATGTGTTTATACAGATATTGTTTAAAAAATAATATGAGGATCTGTGTTTTGACATTTGTTGACGAATATAAAATATTTTGCTAATAAAATTATATAGTTTGTTACAACTGTTGAATCAGTTACAAAATGATATTGTTTCTAAATTTGAATTGGAGCCTGCCAACTTGTATTTCATCAACGTTTTGTTTGTTGGGATAATTCGCATTAAATATTTATATTGAAAATTTCTTAGTTTGAGTCTATTGTGGATATAAACGGATTTGTGTATATTTTATTCCAATTAAGATCGGTTTTGCTTGACGTATTTTCCCATTTTTTTGTTGTTTTGTTTTCTGTATTGTTTCTTTTTTATTTGGAAGTTGTAAAGAAACTTGTTTGCCTTTTCTGAAGTAATTAATTTTTCTAACATTTTGTTTAGTAAAGCGGGTTCGGTATTAATTTGTTCAATTTTAAGACGATCTTTCCACTGTTTCGAAATAACTGAAATAAGTTGGTTATATTTTGAGAAAATCTGTAACTGGTATGTCATAAAGTTCACTAAATTCTACAAATATATAGAAATCTCTTTTCCTGTAATCATATATTTGTTCTATGTATTTTATTCTTTTATTAAACCATGTATTATGAAACGGGATTTTTCCTTCGATTTGTATTTGAGCATTATTATTTAAATCATGCAATCAACCAATGAAATGCGTGCATTCAAATTGATGAAGGGAGAGAATTTTTTGATTTTCAACAAATACGTTCAACACAAGAAAACCCAACTTCTGGTTGGATTTTAGTTTGATAATTCTGATTGTCCCGAGATTGTCCGGGCGGCGTTGGCGGCCATTTTTACGGCGATGTGTGAAAATATCACGATCCTGAAAATTACACCCATGCTTAGATGCGAAATTCGTTTTAAACCACCCAGGCATAGAAACACATTTCGGAAAATAGGGTTCAACCATAGATTTTTATTTAAATGCCGTCCTGTGGTCCCGGATATGTTTTAATGGAATAGCCCTGATACATATATGGTAATCGTAAAGCTAATTGAAATATGCAGATATGTATCTTTTTAATGCATTTTAATGCATTTGATAATATTTTTCATTATTTCTGGAAACTGTCTATGTGTGATCCACTTTGATATTCATATTATAAATGACAGAGATTAAAATTTTCTCAGTTAATTGTCAGGGTCTTGGTTCAGCAGAGAAAAGGGTTGACGTATTCAGTTATCTTAAATCAAAAAAGTGTCATGTATACTGCCTTCAGGACATCCATTCCATTCAAGCCACTGAAAAGTTTATTCGCACCCAGTGGGAAAATGAATGCCTATTTAGTTCAGACACCTCAAACTCTCGAGGGGTTGCCATATTAATGATATTATTCAGCAAAAACATAGAATATAAAATAAATAGTCATATTCCAGATAATTGGGATAGTATTCTGATTATGGACTTCACTGTAGATAACAACACACTTACACTTTACTTATAACACTATCTGGGCCAAACAATGATTCACCCACTTTTTATCTCGCCTTTTTGAAAAAAATGCGAGACATAGGCTTCGCTAATGTTGTTGGGCTCTACGACGCCAACCCTAGGTCCGAGTCTAGGTCACTTAAATACATGTACCGTCACCAAATTTTAACGCGAATATTGACGGTACATGTATTTAAGTGACCTTGACTCGGACCCAGGGTCAGTTAGAGGGCTGGAAGTTATTGGCATTAGGAAAGACAATGACCAGGAGGTTATATTTAAAATTTGAACATTCTGCTCCCAATAACAAGAAAGTTACAATGCAATATGTTAGCGTTAAAGATGAAATTTGTCCTAAATCAACAAATCCGTTGTTGATATGTTTTTAATTATTAAATATCATTATAAATACGATGTTTACTATGCTATTGATGTATGTTTAGTGAAAATATGTTTTTAAAGATAAAAAACGAAAAGACGAACAGGCTTCGCTAAAAAATTGAACAAAATCAAAGGGGGAAAACTCTTCCTCGTAAAACCGGAAGTGACGTCATTGGGAACAAACCGAAACCATTTGTACATGAGGAAAGCACGCAAAAACAGTATAGTGTGTGAAAATGTCGGAATTAAGCGACTATGATGCTGAGTCAGATGAAATGCCCATGATAAGACAGTTGCACAATGTGCAAATTTACGATTTTGAGCCAGAATTCGTGTCTGAGGATGAAAATATCTCGGATTAATCAACCGATGGGGAAGTTGAACGCGGTGCAGGTGCAAATGAAGAGCTTGGTCGTGTTGGCATTGTTTTCATCGAAATTCTGACTGTAAGTCACAAGCAACGCTGCAATATCTCGGTAAATTTACACTAAGCGCGAAATGCAGTATATTCCGAATGAATGGACATGGTCTAATATTTGTACATTAATACGAGCGTCAGATTATAAGGACTTTATTTTTGCCGAAAAGTAGACATTGAAAAAATATATTTAGAGTCTAGTAAGTATAATTGATAAATAAATAAATAAATGAAACAGCATCTAATTTCTACAGTATTCTATATACCATAAGTCCCCGCCTCCTCCAAACACTCTATAGTGGTGTATGAGATTCGGATTTGCAGTATGACACGCTCTCCACGTGCCCCCAACTAACAATATACCACACACCGACTAATCAACTATTGCGGTGCCTGATTGATGTACAGCCTAATCAGGGTACATACGTCGGTATATGACAAAATCACGCACCATTTAGGGAAACGTAGTTTTATGATATGCCTACATTTCCTGTATTTTGCAATACCGCCGCGGCGAGCCGCGTATTGCACAAGACGGATATATGATGCGTGAGAAACTAGTTCATCGCGCACGAAGAGCGAAAGATACTATGATCTAAATAATATAGTCAAATGTATTATGAGCACGACATTATGTATTATGTACATGTAGAGATCGATAAAAAAGACCTAACAGATCAAATTTTTGATTTAGAATATAAAGTATATATATATGCTTGTAAAGCACTTAGTTTACTTACTGCAAGAGGTAAAAGCCATTATTGTTGTTGTTTTGTCATGCAACATTACTGAACTAATATAATAGCTAGTAACATTATCAATTTTCTGCCTTTTTATAGACATCCATGAAACATTTTGTCATTATTTTCAAATCCAGAGACCGATAACTCTATATAAATCTATAACACTATTGGAAGAAGAAGGTGTATAATTTAAAACAAAAACAAAAACAAAAAAAAATACTATAAAATATATATTCAAACAACGACACAGTGTTTATTTCACCGAATTCATTTACATTTATATGCTAAACCTTTTTAGCAATCTTTTGAAAAAGACGGCTACATTATATTAGCGCCGTTCACGTAAGACACATGCATCTAATTCAACAGCTAAACAATCACAATGTACAGATCTAAGACTATATACCTTTCTACAATTTATCATACACATACCCGAGGAATTGCTAAGATAACTGAACAAAAACTTCTATCCTACCTCATTTAATAATTTCTTCCTCAACGCCGGTCGAATCGGCGAATAAAACTTGCTCGGAGACGGCGGGGTTAGGCACTTCTCATTTTTGTAAGAAAATATTGTTGGTATCGCTGTTGTTTTTAATCTGCATGGCCGTTTCTCCTCCAAATTCAATGAAAATGAAACCAAAGGATGGACTTCCCTCGAATCCAACTCAAAGTGTTTACTACAAACTCGCGCGTCTTTCGAAGGTACCCATTTATTTGACGCGACGGGCGATTTTCGTCGACAGCGGTCCACCCACTCTTCAAATCTTAATCTATCATTAACCTGATTAGGAAAACGAAAGAAACTGATGTTATTAGATTGTCCTTTTTTATGCACACTTTGACACCCAGCTACAGCACACGGCATTTTTAACACGTACAATAAAACTTAATCCTACATAGACAATACTATACAACTCAATGCGACACCGCTAATCGTTTGGTACCAATGACGTCACAGGATCACGTGACACTTACCTGTCTTCAAAAAGGGCGAAACTCGAAGCGTGTGCGCTATGAATTAAAATTGGCTACTGTGAGAAAACGGGACAATCAATAAGTGTAATATTTGAACAGATTGTATATTATATACATATATTTCAGAATATATGCTCAAAAGACACGCTATATTTCACCTTTAAGACTTTGGTTAAGATTTTGGTTAAGGTTTTGGTTAAGATTTTGGTTAAGGTTTGCGTTAAAGTTCTTATAACTTTGTAGTCCTTTGGAGTAGAGTGTTCAAATTTCATATATAACATCACATGTTATTGATCTTCTTATTACAGTACGTATCACCCTCCAACTGCCCTGTGTCAAGGTCAGTTGCCTCTTAAATACATGTACCGTCTCCCGAAAAATGTGTTAAAGTGCGTTAAATTCTTATAACTTTTTTGTACTTTGGAGCAGTGTTCAAATTTCATATATAATCTGCTTGTCATTGTCCTTCTTAATACCAATAACTTCCAGCTCTCCAACTGACCATGGGTCGGAGTAAAGGTCACTTTAATACATGTACCGTCACTAAACAAAATTGGTTAAAATGCGTTAAATTATTATAACTTTTTTGTTCTTTGGAGCAGAGTGTTCAAATTTCATATATAACCACCTTGTCATTGTCCTTCTTAATGCCAATAACTTCCAGCTATGGGTTGGAGTCCATGGGTTCAGCCTCAAACTGACCCAATGTCAAGGTCAGTGGTCTCTTAAATATATGTACTATCTCCAAATTTCACAATACATATATATTATCTCCAAATTAGTAAACCGGGTAGTCCCGTGTATCAGTCTATCCTATGAGCACATTAAAGAACCATAGGAATCTATTCGATAATAAGAGTAGGTCACGGTTCCCGGATTCCTATGTATCATTTCCCTCTATCTGGGGCGGCTCTAAATAACCTATACTGTGTCGATGAGACGTTAAACAACATTCAATTCAGTTCATATCTAAACTCACTGGACAGAATTCTTGTTATTTTAATAACTTCCAGCCACTGAAACGCCCATAGTAGCAGTGAACATTTCATTAATTATAATATGCAGACATTTTCTGATATGCTTAGATTAAAAAACAATGAAAGCTGACAAGCTAGTAATTGAAGCAATTGTACAGAACCATATACACTTCACTTGACAGCCACTGATAAGCTGTGCAGATTAAAATGTAAACACCTGGACTTGGATATGTTATCCAAAATGTGTAAAGATTCTGGAAATAAATAAAATTTGTTTGTTTGTATGGTGTTTACATCATTTTCAACACATGTAAGGATATATATGACGTTCGATTTTTTGTGGTGGAGGCAGATCACCCACTTTTCCTAGGTAGAACAAGTACTGTACACCTCTTATTTTTTTATTACTACTTTTTTTTAAGGACAATAATGATTCAGTGACAATGACAACTAGATGTGGTGAGCCATCGCAGATCCCCACCGTTTTGAAGTGCAAGTCAGAGATGCATGGATTATCTCCCCTAGCTCCGTTTTCCGACAGTGCATCAATATTTCTCAAAAGTCTCATGCACATCCTTGGCAATATGCCAATCAACCCCTAAAGTTTGTATCTGCCATACATCATGATAAACAATACCATAGCTCCCTAGCAATTTTGAATTTGGGCGAATGTCATCGGAGGGGGAGGTCAAATCTTTTTCTTTTTTTATTATGTCTTGTAAATTCAACCAAACTTTGTGTAGTACTTCACCACATCATAACAATGTGCAAGAGCAACATTATTTTTGACTCCGCCCCAAGGGGGCCTGCACCAGGGGTCAAAAGGACCAATACACTAAAAATTCAAAATATCTCCGCCAGGGGAGATCTAGGGTGGGAGTCTTGTGGCACTAAACAGAAAATTGAAACGGTTTGATTATGGTGCAGAATAAAAAATATGCCAGAACATAGAATAATACGTAGAGTGCATGAATGGTCTTTGAATAAATCAAGGTCATGGGAAAGTAAAATGCTAAAGTTTATTCAAAGCACATATTCTGCAGAATATCTGGTATGTATAAATCCAAATGCAAGTGTCTGTGTATGTAAGATACCTGAATACCTGAACCAAGAAGATAACAAGAGGCCCAAGAGGGCCTGTGGACGCTCTACTGGCTCAAGATAAAGTTTATGTATAAGGGGCCACAAGTCTTTCAAAAATCATCCAACCAGAACATGGCAATGACAGGTGCAACTACGTTTAGTACTGATCATTCTCACCAAGATTCGCTGAAATCTGGCAAAGAGTTCAGAAGAGACTAATCTGGACAATGTTTGTGTATTAATACATTTAAAGGGTCACAACTCTGCCAAAAATCATTCAACCGAAATATGGCGATGATATGCACAACTAGGCTTGATACTGATCATCCTTGTCAAGTTTCGTCTATATCCAGCCAGGGGTTCAGGAGAACTAGCCCGGAAAAAAATTGTGGTATCAAAATTCTTTAAAGGGCCATAACTCTGCCAAATATCTGTAAACCGGAACGTGACGATGACATGCACAACTAGACATGGAATTGATCATCCCTAAAAAGTTTCATTGAAATCTGGCGAGGGGTTCAGGAGAACTAGATCAGACAAAGTTTGTGTATTAAAACCTACAAAGGGCTATAACTCCGCCAAAATCATTCCACTGGAACACAGTGACTATGTACAACTAGGCTTGGTACTGATCATCCCTGCAAAGTTTCAATGAAATCCGGCCAAATGAAGGCCCTTTCGTCTTAATGAGGCCAAGATATAGCATATTTCAGAAAATCAAGGGCCATGACTCCGATGTAAATGTTCCAATCTGGATGGTTTTCGAACTTGTCCAAGCTTTCATTGATATTAACAATCTGATAAAGTTTCTTAAAGATCGGATGAAAGATGAAGGCCCTATCGTCTTAACAAGGCAAAATATAAAATTTTAACTAAATCAAGGGCTATAACTCCACTGTTACTGGTCCAATCTGGCTGGTTTTCGAACTTGACTGAGCTTTCATTGATATTAACAATCTAGTAAAGTTTCATAAAGATCACATGAAAAATGAAGGCCCTATCAACTTAACTAGGCAAAATATAGCATTTTTAACTAAAATAAGGGCCATAACTCTGCTGTTACTCGTCCGATCTGGCTGGTCTTCAAAACTGTTCGATCTTTCATTTATTTAAACAATCTGGTAAAGTTTGGTAAAGATCGATCGAAAGATAAAGGCCCTATCGTCTTAACGAGTCAAAATATAGCATTTTTAACTAAATCAAGGGCCGTAACTCCGCTGTTAATGGTCCGATCTAGCTGGTGTTCAAACTTGTCAGAGCATTTATTTATATAAACAATCTGGTAAAGTTTCGTAAAGATTGGATGAAAGATGAAGGCCCTATCATATATAGCTTTTTTAACTAAATCAAGGGCAATAACTCCGCTGTTAATAGTCCGATCTAGCTGGTTTTCGAACTTGTCCGAGCTTTCATTGATATTAACAATCTGTGCGAGTTTGGTAAAGATCAAATAATAATTGAAGGTGCTCGAGTGTTCACAAGGCTTAATATGGCATTTTTCAGCAAAACAAGGGCCATAACTCTGGTGAAATTACTTCGATCTTGCCGGTTTTCGAACTTGTGCGAGCTTTCATTGATATAAAGACACTGGCAAAGTTAAGTAAAGGTCCGATTAAATATTGAAGGCCATAGAGTGTTCACAAGGCAGAAAATAACATTTTCCAGAAAAAACAAGGGCCATAACTCCGGTGTTACTGATCCAATTTGGCTGATTTTCGATCTTGTTTGAGCTTTCATTGATATTAACAATCTGTGCAAGTTTGGTAGAGAACAAATAATAAATGAATGTGCTAGAGTGTTCACAAGGCAGAAAATGGCATTTTTCAGAAAAAACAAGGGCCATTACTCTGGTGTTACTGATCCAATTTGGCTGATTTTCGAACTTGTCCAAGCTATCATTGGTATTAACAATCTGTGCAAGTGTGGTAACGATCAAATAATAAATGAAGGTGTTAGAGCGTTCACAAGGCAGAAAATAGCAATTTTCAGAAAAAAACAAGGGCCATAACTCCGGCGTTACCGATCCGATTTGGCTGGTTTTCGAACTTGTCCGAGCTTTAATTGATATTAACAATCTGTGCAAGTTTGGTAAAGATCAAATAATAAATGAAGGTGCTAGAATGTTCACAAGGCTTAATATGGCATTTTTTTAGCAAAACAAGGGCCAGAACTCCGGTGCAATTTATCCCATCCGGCTGGTTTTCGAACTTGTCCGAGCTTTCATTGATATAAAGACACTGGCAAAGTTTCGTAAAGATTTGATTAATAATGAAGGCCCTAGAGTGTTCACAAGGCAAAAGTTAACAGACGGATGACGGACGGACAGACGGACGACGGACAACTCGCCATCCCATAAGCTCTGCTGGCCTTCGGCAAGTAGAGCTAAAAACAAGGGCCATGACTCTGGTGTTACTGATCCGATTAAGCTGGTGTTCGAACTTGTTCGAGCTTTCATTGATATTAACAATCTATGCAAGTTTGGTAAAGATCAAATAACAAATGAAGGTGCTAGAGTGTTCACAAGGCAGAAAATGGCATTTTTCAGAAAAAACAAGGGCCATAACTCTAGTGTTACTGACCCAATTCAGCTGATTTTCGAACTTGTCTAAGCTATAATTAGTATTAACAATCTGTGCAAGTTTGGTAACGATCAAATAATAAATGAAGGTGCTAGAGCATTCACAAGGCAGAAAACAGCAATTTTCAGAAAAAACAAGGGCCATAACTCAGGTGTTACTGATCCGATTTGGCTGGTTTTCAAACTTGTCCGAGCTTTCATTGATATTAACAATCTGTGCAAGTTTGGTAAAGATCAAATAATAAATGAGGTGCTAGAGTGTTCACAAGGCTTTATATGGCATTTTTCAGCAAAACCAGGGCCATAACTCTGGTGAAATTTATCCGATCTGGTTGGTTTTCGAACTTGTCCGAGCTTTCATTGATATAAAGACACTGGCAACGTTTCGTAAAGATTCGATTAATAATGAAGGCTCTATAGTTTTCACAAGGCAAAAGTTAACAGACGGACGGACGGACGACAGACGACGGACAACTCGCCATCCCATAAGCTCTGCTGGCCTTCGGCCAGTAGAGCTAAAAATGTATGAATGGAAAACTAATGAGTGATGAAAAAAACTGTCAAATTGGTAATAAATTAAGAACGTATAGAAAGTATAAGACAGAACTTAAAACTGAATATTATTTAAAGTGTAATCTAAGTAGGGGCCATCGACGCATTCTTGCTAAATTTAGAAGTTGCAATCTGCCCTTAGCAATAGAAACAGGGAGATATGCTCGACCGAAAACACCTGTTAGTGAACGACTTTGTAAATTTTGTACCAAGTCAACTACAGAGGATGAAACTAATTTTTTAGTCGACTGTGATTTTTACTCAGATCTGAGATATGATCTTTTTAATACTGCAAGCCAGTTAGATAATAGATTTTTAAATTGTTCGTCTATAGAAAAAATAATTTTTCTGATGAACTGTGATTCTTTACAGTACAAGTTAGCAAACCTACTTCTTAAAATGTATAAAAGGCGAGTTTTAGCTTTATGAACGAATAACTAAATCACAGTTTACTCATTATATATATAAATACATTAAATACACATATAAGCTCTTTTAAATTCACTACTTATATATGTGTGAATATATGCGTGGATGAATATGCATATAGAGTCATTTTAACATTTAAATACATATGTGTTTGTGCAGTCACGGTTTATAAGGCTATCCAGATTAAAATTTTTTTTACCAGATATTTTAAGTTAGTACCGTATAAGTATTTTACACATTTTAAGTAATTGTTTTACATACTATAATAAATATTAAATGTAAGTATTATACTAGTATATATATTAAATGTAAATACGTATTTATCTAGAGATAGTACATATAATCAGTTGTTGTATTATATATTCAGGGTTCTCCCTAGAAATTTCAGAAGGCATGTCGTTTTTGACCATTACTTTGTGACGCGTGGGGGTGGGTACGGGAGGGGTATATCCCCACTCCCTGTCGATTTTTTTTTAATTTGAGAACGTTTTATATCGCTTGAGAGTGCTTTAATTTCTATAATATTTGGAAATAAATCATGGAATAGAAAGCAAAAAAAATCTTGTAACAAGTATTTTATTACACATAGCTTATTTTCCTAAAGATTAAATGTGTGTTTTGTTTTTTTAAATAATTCAATCTTTTATTGCCTCACAAAATTATTCTTTTTATTGTAATTATAAACACAGTGTCACTGGTAAATATGTTTTTTCTATTATTAACTCCATTGTTTGAAAGCAGTTTGATATTTCCAGGGAGTAAGTATATTTTTTGTCTCTAAACCAGGGTTCTCAATAGACGCGTACACACGTGTTTTTACGCATGGAAATTCAATTTGACCCATTGCGGACGCAGCTAATTTACCACCTGTGCGTTTTCATGACGCGCGTGTATTCGCTCCAATACACATGTACCTATTTCCAAACATCCAAACAATAGAGGAGCACGCGCTGCATAACAGTGATTGACACCTTGCCTGACGACCTTGATCGCCTCTCAACCAATCAAATTCGCTGCTGTCGCAGCTTGTGGCGCAGAGGCGTAAATAACCTGTCTGTAAATGGTGTCACTGTGTAATCTAATCGCTGCTATTGTGTTAATAATTTTACGATTATCTTTGAAGTTTATGATGCTTTTTGCGGGTGGAGACTATTATGACTTGATTGGATTAACTGTTTAATTGATTATTACCGGCTTCTGATTGATTACTGGTTAATTAGACCGCACTGAGATAAAACAAATGCTAGCGGTCAAGCAATCGGCGAAAATAAAATTGACTTTGTGTTTGTTGTTTGTTTATTTGTGTTAATTTTGTTTAACGCACGTTTTAAAGAACAAAGAAATATAGTTTTAATGAGGATAATTTAAATATTTATAAATCGGCAAAATGTACATAAACAGAGCGTTTTTTTACCTGGGTTATCTTTCAGTCAAAACTTACCGGACATTACGCACTGTGATATTTTGTGTTTACGTATTATTTTTGTGCTATCGAGTAACGGACTTTATTAATTTATGTATACACAAATGGCGCAAAGAAGTATATTTTCTATCCAATCATAAATCACCCGCGGCGATAACAGATTACCACTTCACAAACAATCGTACATAAGCACTGTAATTTGTACGCGGCATAAGTAGCCCGAATATGCAAGATGTAAAATACGACGCGAGCTGTGAAAACAGATGCGAGGTGTGAAAATACGGTTCACAAACTGCTGGAAACTAAAGCGTGTCGGCAGATCAATAAAGGGATGTCGGGTGAATTAAGGGATGTCGGAAAGCAGCCGCTTTTTTGAAGGCATGTCGGATGCGACATGCGTCAGATGCCTGGGGAGAACCCTGATATTAACTCTGACTGAACAAAACCGTCCAGCTGCACATTCGAGGATGGAATTTTTATAATGTATATACATTTATAGTGTAGATATAATGAGATTATTGATTTGAAATATATGTGTTTTAAGTGTCTCATAGGTCGTTATTACGGCCGGGTTTAAAAGTTTGTTTGTGTAATATTTGAATATGTTTGTAACTTTTATATGTGACACTATAATAAACTATTAAAGTCTAAAGTCTATTATTTTCTTAACTAAAACATGTGTGGCTATTAAGTTAAAATGGCCAGTGTGAGCACTGTGTAGGTGGGTCTTGCAAAGTCAATTTTGCATCTATGGGTGGGTGGTCAATTTCAAAAGTGCCTTCCTGGGGTCCCATGTATGTTTTAATGGAATAGCCTTCAGTACGTTTTTTTTTTACTTGATAAAACTATTTATTTAAATTTTTGAATTTTTTGTGAAGGCAAATCAACTAAAACAAAAACATCAGGAACTAGCTTTAGAAGCTAAAAATAAACAATGAATTTTTCTTATTCTGATTTTTCTTAATATAAAATAATTGTTATTACTGAAAATTTAATAGCAAATGGCATCTCTCTCTCTCTCTGTATGAAGTATTTTCTCCACAGCCAAAAAAAAAAAAAAAAAAAAAAAAAAAAAAAAAAAAAGGATGAACAACTTGAAACCCAGCAAGTCTGTGCCAAAAACAAATGTGAATGAAATTTTCATTACAGCTGGAAGCAGGAATTCAAGTGGCTTAACCCCGAAATAGGTGAAAAGTAAGAGTTAACCTGTATGTTTCCAGTATGACTTGACGGAAACCTTTATGGTTAATACTGAATGAACTGGATGTTGTTTAGCGGCTCATCAACACAATACAGGTTATTCAGAGCCGCCCCAGAGAGAGGGGAAGGATACATAGGAATCCGGGAACCTGCCCTACTCTGATTATCGAATAGATTCCTATGGTTCTTTAATGTGCTCGGAGGATAGACTGATACACGGGACCGCCCGGTTAACGTCCTCATCCGACGGACGAGGCTAAGGAAAAGTGTCTTGCCCAAGAACACACCGACAGAACTCAGTGGCACCATGGGGGATTGAACCCGGGGCCTGCGGTTACAAATCCGCCATGCTACCCACTGCGCCACGCCAGCCCCTTATGGTTAATACAATCAAGACCCAAGCCTTATGATACTTTATTTGAATGTGAGATGTCTATAATGCTATTGAACATAAGTCTTTCAAAAAGTCTGTTTATTATGCCCCAACAGTGAGTGTGTCCGTGCGTCCAAAATCGTGTCTCAGCCATTCCTTGGATACTGCAGAAAGGAAATTTGTCAAACTTCACATAAATGTTCATCACAATGAGAAGGTATGTCACACGCTAGAATCATGATCGTGTCTCAAAGTTCAAAGTCACACTTGAAAGTCAAAGGTCAAACTAGATGTGCCAAGGGCAACATGTCGAGCCCGCCAGTTTACAGATATACATTGTGAGTAGACTAGGGTTAAAGGTTAGACATTGCTGAAAGCAGCAGTGGAAGCTTAGAACATGGAAACATAAAATAAAATGTGTGCAGTGGTTAAGTTAGTTTTTTTATTTGAAAATGACTAAGTACAAAATATTGTATCAATATCTCAAATCATTTGTGCCAAGTAATTTCAAAATTCCTCTATGCATGACAAAGTTATAGCCTGGACAAGATCGGACTGCATGACCTCTAAGTGTGACCTTGACCTTTGAACTGGAGACCCGGGTTTGTACGCGACATATCGTCCTCTTGTGGTGATCATTTGTGCCAAGTTATTTCAAAACCCCTCTATGCAAAACAAAGTTACAGCCTGGACAAGACCTGACTGCATGAACTGCCTGACCTCTATGTGTGACCTTGACCTTTGAGTTGGAGGCCTGGGTTTTGTGTGCGACACATCATCCTCTTATGGTGTTCATTTGTGCCAAGCTATTTCAAAATCCCTCTATTCACGACAAAGTTATACCCCGGACAAGATCACACGTCGCACGAACGCACATACACCGAACCGCCATTGTGACAACTATGTCAAGCTGTCCGCAAGCGGGCTCGACAAAAATCATGAAAAAATTCATGTCTAAGCCATTACTTGGAAACTACTGAAGGGAGTTGCGTCAAACTTCACACAAATGTTCATCACATTTAGAATGTGTGTCGCATGCAAGAATCATGTCAGTGCCTCAAAGGTAAAAGTCAAAGTTGGAGGTCAAAGGTCATTTGTTTCATGTCAGCCATTAGTCCAAAACTACTCAAGGGAATTGCGTCAAACAAGATTTCGGACAGCCGGACGGACGCACGGACAGTGCGATTACTATATGCCTCCCTGTGGGGGCATAAAAAAACGGACAAGTTTAAAATGTGGCAGATATATAATCTGATGTGATTGATGAACTGACAAACTAACCTCATTTGTAATTTATACCCCAAGAAAAATCGTTTCAAAACAGCTGTCTCTAGCATGAAGAGCCACTCTCAGTTAAAGATTAAAGTAAAAGAAATAGGTATGTTTCAATCTCCTAAACATTAGTAGTTGCCATGATTGATTTTTATAAGGAGTTTTATTGATGTAGCAGAAATCCAGGTGACGCACGCACACACACACTAAATAATGAAGTGATTATTGTCGACCGACCAAGAAAAACAATGTTTACCTTTGAACCCCTATGTTGTAAGGTTATGTGGGTATTTGTTTCGGTTATTGTCTTAAAGTGTATATATATATATATGTATTCCCACCCTCAACCCCCCCCCCCCCCCCCTCCCACACCCCACCACACCCACGTTAAAGTTTTTGGGGTAACTTTTTGTAAAGCATGTATTTCATCAATTATGCATATTGGGGTGGGGGAATACATACGCTGACGCCAGGGGTATAGCAATACCTCTCCCCCACTTTGTGGAGGCAAGCTAAAAACTGTTTTACTTAGGCAACAAAATAATTTGCAATTCGAACGACAATTTGCAATTGGAAAGACAATCATGTCAATGGATGATATGCTACAGCAAAACAGCTGTCTCTAGCATGAAGAGCCACTCTCAGTTAAAGATTATACAAATATATATTATTACGCACCTGTTCCAACCAATGGCATTACAATAGATTGAATATCATTGTCCATATCAGCAGCTTTAAAGAAATAGTCGTATGTTTTGCCCAACAAGTATCTTCTGTCCTTGTGTGAGATGTCCCTCACCTCAGTAGCTGCCAGAACCACATGAAAAATACGGCAGAATCCAGAATCATAGCCTTTCGTAATCAAAACATGGCCTATTGGACGCTTTTTCCAAAACTTTTGATGCTTCTCAGTACGAAATTGTGAAATATGCATTGGGCTGATCTTTTTAGCTATTAATTCAGAGACTTTACCACGACCTGTTCCGGCTGAATCCTCCTCAGAAACTATTGCAGATGCTTTAACTGTAAGAATGTCTGTCTTCCAAAGAACCAGTTTCTGTTTCTCAGATCCTGCAAGGAGGAACACTTGCTTTCCATCCCCTTCATCATAAGTCACAGGACATACAGCACCAGATGAGGACGACCTGGCACCCGTTGTTGGAGGCCATTGCTGTTTAACTTCTCTAAAACCTTTAACAGAAAAATTGTATAATTACTTTTTACTACTACCTATATATGGCCTATAAATGTTTTTGTTCATCCAATACTGACATACTTTTTTCAGTAACAAAATCCAAATATTAACAAGAGCTGTATATGCCATCAGAATACAAGGCTAAAACAATGTGAGGGTGGGGTTGGGGGGCGCGTAGAAACTCTGGTCGATATAAAATTATTATTAGAATCTCATACAAATTATAGTAAAATTTGGGGCAGGGTGCGACTCTATTATGATGCAACTCAGTGTGTTCTCAGAACTGACTGTACCTTTTAATTGCTGTGAGAAACAGATAAAGACTGTTTGTATCACTCATTGAGTAATGAGTTTCTTGAAACCAAGAATCACAAAATTCTAAAAATAAAACAATTCTAAAATGATTTAATACACTGTGGTATCTGTTATCGTCTGTGAAAGATAAACAACATATCAAACAATTTTATTATTTCGAACTCCGACGTCTGCCCGGAGGCCAAGGGTTGGTCGGGGGGGATTTGGGGTAATTTTTTATGATGATGGACTAACACTGTATACATTTGTTACCTCCTACGTCATCAATGGGGCCTGGGGGAAGGGGCATCACATACAGTGAATGGAGGGTGTAAGGAATCAAAAGGTCCACAAATTCAATTGCAGTGTCATTTTTCTATTTCCTTTTTTTTTTACTTGGCAAATATACAAGTATACTCCTCTGGAAATACAAGGCATATAGAATAATTTCAGTGTTTCCACCTTGGGGGTGTGTCTAGGTGTGGGGCATGGGGTGTGTGTGGGGGAGGGGAGGAGGTAAGGATCGGGGGTGAGGGGTTGGTAGGGGTTAGAGAGGTAAATATGGTCAAATATCTATTTTCTTTCCCAATAAAATGTAATGATGTTGGCAATATCAGTATAATTTGCTCCAGGGTCACCATGGGACTCGGGATAGGGGTCAAAAGTTCACATACACAAATACCCTAAACATTTTTTATTCATTTAAAATGTCATATATGTATACAGAATAGCATAAATAGTACTATTTCTGATCTGAGTATCATTTAAAATGGATACAGGTGAAAGGAAATTGACCTGTGTAAAAATAAACATGGGTATTTTGTGATGACACGCCATCAAATTTGTTCTAGTATATTTATTTTTTATCAGTTTTAATAAAAAATTGCTGTAATTTTAAAGAAATGTGTGGTCGAAAGCAACTCGGGGAGGGAGAGGATGAGAATCTAGCAATTTTTTGTTATTGATATTTCATCTGTGTATCTGAATTTAATCTAAATTGTTTTATATGTAAATGATTGCATTCAAATTTAAATTTTAATATCCAAATAATTGAAGATAAAATGGAAAAAAAACATTCGGGCGGTGGTGATGGATAGTGGGATGGTTGGGGCTTGGGGGCGAAACATGATTGATAACAAGAAATCCGTGGATTCACATGTCTCGCCTAACAGGGGCTGGACTTAAAAATAAAAAGGTCAATGATGCTTAAATGAAAGTTTGTCAACATCTTAGTAAACAAGAGGGCCATGATGGCCCTATATCGCTCACCTGAGTTAATTTGAACCAATACAAGAGGGCCAGGGCCAAGATGGCCCTAAAGCGATCACCTGAGTACTGGCACATTATCGAAGTTCTTCGAAATTTTATGGTCATATACAATCTGTGCAAGTTTGGTTAAGATTGTTCAAGAAATGAGGGCTCTATTGTGTATAACAACATTGATATAGACAGTTTAAGACACTGACGAAGTTTGGTAAAGATCAAATACAAAATGATGGTGCTAGAGAGTAACACCTTGGGCAGAGCCAAATTTTTTCCCTATACAAGTCTATGTAAAACGTGACGTGACCCCTGGGGCGGGGCCAAATGTGAACCCAGGGTCAACATTTGAACAAACTTGGTAAAGGACCATAAGAGTATAGTAAATGCAAATATTAAACTTTCTGAATCTTGTAGTTCCAGAGAAGAAGACTTTAATGTGTTTCCTATATAAGTCTATGTAAAACTGTGACCCATGGAGTGGGGTCAAATTTTACCCCAGGGTCACCATTTGAATAAACTTGGTAGAGGACCATAATCTAATAGTAAATGCAAAATATTAAACCTCTGGCTCTTGCAGTTTCAGAGAAGATTGTTTTTTTCCTATATATATGTCTATATAAAACTGTGACCCCGGGAGCGCGGCCAAGTTGGACACCAGGGTCACCGTTTGAACAAACTTGGTAGAGGACCATAAGCTTATAGCAAATGCAAAATATTAAACCTCTGACTCTTGCAGTTCCAGAGAAGAAGATTTTTTTCAGTTTTTCCCTATACAAGCCTATGTAAAACTGTGACCCCCGGGGCGGGGCCAAATGTGACCCCAGGGTCACCATTTGAACAAAACAAAAATGGTAGAGGACCATGAGCTTATAGCAAATGCAAAATATTAAACCTCTGACTCTTGCAGTTCCAGAGAAGAAGATTTTTTTCAGTTTTTCCCTATACATGTCTATGTGAAACATGTGACCCTTGGGGCAGGGCCAAATGTGACCCCAGGGTCAACATTTGAACAAACTTGGTAAAGGACCATAAGCTTATAGTAAATGCAAAATATCAAACCTCTGGCTCTTGCAGTTTCCGAGAAGAAGATTTAAAAAAAACAATTCCTATATAAGTCTATGAAAAACTGTGACCCCCGGGGCAGGGACAAATTTGACCCCAGGGTCACCATTTGAACAAACTTAGTAGAGGACCATAAGCCGATGCTACATGTAATACATGAGACCTCTGTGCGTTGTGGTTTCAGAGAAGAAGATTTTTAAAGTTTTTCCTATATATCTATATGAAAAACATGCAAAATCTCAATATACAAACTTTGGACCCCCGGGGCATGGCCATTTTTGACCCTGGGGACTTCATTTGAACAAATTTGATAGTCTAGACGTAGGCGATCATTTTAAAAGAACTGTTGAAATCTGTCCAGCAATTCTTGAGAAGAAGATTTATTAAGGTTTCAACCATATATGGTAATGGCGGCCATCTTGGATGTCTCGCTGACCTAATTTTAAAAAATCTAAAAAGCATTCATCTAAGGATCATCCACGTGAAGTTTGGTCAAAATTGGCCACCCAATTTCTGAGGAGAAGTCGTTTGAAGCAAAAGTTAACGACGACGGATGACGGACGACGGACGAAGAGTGATCCCAATAGCTCACCTTTGAGCCTTCGGCTCGTGTGAGCTAATAAAAACAATCGAGTTTGCCGTTTGCTGAGATGACATTTAAGTGCATTGGTTTAGAAACAAAATGCCATTCAATTAGAAACAAGAGGCCCAAGAGGGCCTGTGGATGCTCTACTGGCTAAAACGGCTCTTATATCAAGGGAACGTTGACATAAAATTCCCATCAGTAGTTTTTTTAAAACATTGCAAAAACAACAGGGATAGGACGGCCTTAGATCCCTCACCTGGTAATTATGGCAGAGTTTATATAAACATTCTAAACAAATATGGTATTCCGTAAAGATCAAATAAAAAATGAAGTAACTACAGATTTAACAAAGGAAAATACAATATAGCAATTTTCAACAAATCAAGGGCCATAACCTGTCGTTACTAACAAGATCTAGCTGGTTTTCGAACTTGTCCAAAATTTCATTGATAATTACCATGCTTTGCACAACTAGACATCATACTGAGGCTTCCTGCCAAATTTTGTAGAAATCCAACAAGCCGTTTAGAAATTTAAAGTAAAAATGTCAAAGTGCCATAACTCCGTCATATATCAGCAAACTGGAATAAAAGCGTGATATGCACAACAAGACATCTTACCGATGCTTCCTGCCAAGTTTCGTCGAAATCCAACAAGGCGTTTAGGAGGAGTAACGCCGACAAGAAATTTTAAAAAAAAATGTCAAAGGGCCGTAACTCCATCAAAAATCAACAGGGGAAAAAAATGAAATAGGCACAGCAATGCTTCCTGCTAACACGGCGTTAACACCAAAAAAAAATCTGGTAAAGATCGGATGAAAAATGAAGGTTGTTGTCCAATAGAGCCAAAAATCATCAGCTCCAAACAGTAGGTCAAGGTCATAGATAAAATCCAGGCATCCAAAAAAAATATGCACTAGCTATGTCAAAATAGAATATGTTTTCTTCCAAAGATTAAGCTATAAATTAGGTTTAAAACATCTAGTGCATACTTCTAGTTCATGAGAAAGTGATGTAAATGTAACAATTCAAGTTATCTGCCCTTTGCTTGGATGGTGAAGGTCACATCCACATTTGCTTTGTCACGTTGCAATGTACCACTCAAGATACAACTATAAGCAAAGTTTGAAAGGACTTAGTGCTTACAGTTTGTGAAAAAATGACCTAAACGCAAAAGTTGAAGGTAAAAATTATAAGGTTATCTGCCCTTGCTTGGACGGTCAAGGTCACTTCCACATTTGCTTTGTCACGTTGCGATGTACCACTCAAGATACAACTATAAGCAATGTTTTAAAGGTCTAGTGCATACAGTTTGTGAAAAAGTGACCTAAACGCAAAAGTTTAACCTAAAAATTAGTAAGTTATCTGCCCTTTGCTTGGAGGGTCAAGGTCACTTCCACATTTGCTTTGTCACGTTGCGATGTACCACCCATTATACAACTATAAGCAAAGTTTGAAAGGTCTAGCGCACACAGTTTGTTAGAAAATGACCTAAAATAAAAACTTGACTGTTGACGCCGCCGCGCCGCCGCCGCTGCCACCGCCGCCGGAAAAGCTACAAACTTGTTTTTTTAGATTTTGTGGCCATCTTCGATTTCACATCAACATGAATTTTCGCTAGGATCAACTAGACTTCATGGGCAACATTTCTGTAAAGTTTCATGAAAATCCATTCAGTAGTTTCAGAATTGTAATCACTACAAAAAAAAGTTTATGGACGGATAGACGGACGGACGGACGATGGACACCGCACCACGGCATAAGCTCTGCTGATCTCTGATCAGTAGAGCTAATGAGTATTTAACCGATATAATGACCTTCAGTGTGACCTTGACCTTTATATTTAAGTATGGTCATGTCGATGTTGTCATGATAAGTATATATTGAACATTTGATGAAGAAATATCAAGAAATGAGAAAGTTATAGCAATGTTAAGGTTTCGTAACGGACTGACGGATTGACTGACGGACGACAAAGTGATCCCTATGTATCACATTTTTCTTCCAAAAGGCGATACAAAGAACAAAAAACATTCAGGTGGCAGTGATGATGGGGTGGTGGGATGGTTGGGGGTGGGGGCGAAACATATTGATAAATTGATCAAATAAAACAACACGGGGATATGTAAAAAAAAACACAAGAGGTCAATGACCTTGAAGCTCTACTGATAGGTTTTGATATCTAGATCAGCATTCCTGTGAAGTTTCATGAAAATATGTCAAGTAGTTACAGAGGAGTAATGTTTTTTTTAAATCTATTTTTAGCCATGGTGGCCATCTTGAATTTCCAGCTGGCCTGAAATTTTGCTAACTAGACATTCAGAGCAACATTCCTGTGAAGTTTCATAAAAATCCGTCCTTTCAGAGGAGTAGTCGCTACAAGTTTTTAAGGTTTAACTCTTATGTAAATATTTTCGACAAGGACCAACATCATGTCATGCTGATCATTTAAGAAAAAGTCCCATATCAATATCACTTATAGTTTTCAAGAAGTAGTCACTACAACCTCTTTTTTTCCCATCTATTTTTAGCTTTGGTGGCTATCTTGGATTTCACATCAACATGAATTTTTGCTAGGATCAATTAGACATCCAGAGCAACATTTCTGTAAAGTTTCATAAAAAATCCATCCGGTAGTTTCAGAGGAGTAGTCGCTACAAAAAAAGTTTATGGATGGAGACAGATGGACGGACGGACAGACGATGGACACCGCACAAGGGCATAGGCTCTGCTGATCTTTGATCAGTAGAGCTAAAAAAACAAAACAAACAACATTCGGGTGGTGGTGCTGATGGGGTGGGGGGATGATTGGGTGATGGGGGCAGTGGGTGTAGGGCGAGGGTACATCATTGATAAAGGTGTAGTTGTAGATTTGATAAAACAAAACAACAGACATATGTGAAAACAAGAGGCCCAAGAAGGCCTGTGGATGCTCTACTGGCTAAAACGGCTCTTATATCAAGGGTTGTTATCATACAATTCTCATCAGTACTTCTTTTCAAATATTGCAAAAAAACACCACAAAACAACAACACCCACAACAGAAACTTAAACACTTGACCCATGCTAACAATTTAAACAAGAGGCCCTAATTCTAATTTGGTATTTTAGGGACTCGAGGCACAAGAATTGTTTAAATAGGTTTTGACAGCCTGCAGAGGGGCCCCTTTATGCATTTAACCCCTTTTATATAATTATTGTGCCTCGAGTCCCTAAATAACCATAATAAATTAGAACTAAGGGTTGTTTTTAGTAAAAACAGATGTTTCCCCTACAGGAGAAAGGGCCATAAATCTGCCAAAAATCATTCAACAAAGGTATGTGAAACTAGGCTTGATAATGGTCATCCCTACCAAGTTTCATGGAAAATCCAGGCAGCGGATCAGGAGATCAGGAGAAGTAGTCAGGACACAATTTATGTATTTAAACCTTAAAGGGTCATAACTCCATCAAAAATCATTCAACCGGAATAAGACAATGATATACGCAACCAAGTTTTGTTGAAAGTCGAATAGTGGTTGGCGAGAACTAGTCCGGACAAAGTTTGAGTATTAAAACACTTTAAAGGGCCACAACTCAACAATATTCCTGCCATGTTTCACTGAAATCCAGCCAGAGGTTCGGGGAAACTAACCGGACTGTCCGAATAAAGTTTGTGTATAAGCGGCCATAACTCCGCCCAAAATCTTTCAACCCGAACATGGCGATAAACTAGGCTTGATACTGACCATCCTTGCCAAGTTTCGTTCAATCCGGCCAGGGGTTCAGCAAACTAGTCCAGACAATGTTTGTGTATTAAAACCTTTAAAGGGCCATAATTCTGCCAAAAGTCATTCAACCGGAAGACGGCAAAAATGTGCACAACCAGGCTTGATACTGATCATCCTTGCCAAGTTTCACTGAAATCCGGACAGAGGTTCAGCAGAACTAGTCCGGACAAAGTTTGTGTATTAAAACCTTTAAAGGGCCATAACTCCGCCAAAAATCTTTCAACCAGAACGCGGTGATGATATGCACAACTAGGCTTGGTACCGATCACCCCTGCAATGTTTCTCTGAAATTCGGCCAGGGGTTCAGGAGAACTAGTTCAAAGTTTGTGTAGTAAAACCTTTAAAGGGACATAACACTGCCAAAGATCTTTCAACCAGAACATGGTGATGACATATACAACTAGGCTTGGTACTGATCATCCCTGTAAGGTTTTGCTGAAATCCAGCCGGAAGTTCAGGAGAACATGTCCGGACAAAATTTGTGAAGTAAAACTTTTAAAGGGCCATAACTCAGCCAAAAACCATTCAACCAGAACATGGTGATGATATACACAACTAGACTTAATACTGATCTTCCTTGCCATGTTTCGTTGAAATCCGGCCAGGGATTCAGCAAAACTGTAGTCCATAAATATTATGTGTATTAAAACCTTTAAAGAGCCATAATAAAGTCTCAGAGGAAAATTGTATAATTAATGGTGTGCCACAGGGCTCAATTTTTGGTCCTCTACTTTTCTAATGTGTATTAATGATTTACCACTCTATACTGACTTGGTAAACACAGACCTTTATGCAGATGACACTACCCTATATGACATTGGAGATTCTCGCCAAACAATTGAAAGTAATTTACAAACAGCCCTAGATAGTTTATCAAACTGGTGCAAATGCAATGGCAATGCTTATAAATACCACAAAGACTAAAGCAGTGAAGTAAGAAGAGAGTGAATGGGCACATAATCGAATCTCGCATGATCTCGTATGGCTAAAACGAGAAAGATAAGCGTCTCTGTACATGATCAGAAATTTCATCGTGATCGCTGGGCGCTCTTTAAAAATGCTTATAACTGCGACAGGTGCGCGGTTAACCGCTATCAGTCAATTGTTATGAATATAGCGGAATGGGTTCATTGTACCGGTAATCAGATTCGCGTAAATCTAGTTGTAATAAAGATAAACTTGTACACCTTCGTTGCTATTTTGACGCTTCAATACATACACATATTCTTTC
>JAWPHD010008117.1:0-87500 GCA_037043455.1 Cyrtodaria siliqua
GAATCAGAGATATGTTCACGAGGCAAATATAGGACATTGACATTAAATCAAGGGCAATAACTATCGTGTTTATTATACGATATATGTAGTTTTCAGTATGGTACACGCTTTCGTTAATATAAAGACTGTGACCAAGTTTGATAAAAGACAGGATGCACAATGAGGGGGCTATATTAAGAGTTTACAGGGCAAAACATAGGAATTTCCATTAAATCAAGGCAATAACTTTAATTTTATTAACCGATATGGGTTGTTTTCAAACTTGTTTGAGCCTTTATTATTATAAAGACTCTGGCCAAGTTCGGTAAGGATCGGATGCAAAATGAAGGGGCTAGTGTTCACAATGAAAAATATAGGTAGGATTTTCCATTAAATCAAGGGCAATCACGTTTGCGTTTATTATCCGATATGGGTTGTTTTCAAACTTGTTCAAGATTCCATTATATAAAGACTCTGACCAAGTTTGGTAAACATCGGATGCAAAATGAAGGGACAACTAGTGCTCAGAAAGCAAAATATAGGACTTCTCATTAAATCAAGGTCAGTAACTCTGGCGTTCATTATCCAGTATGGATGGTTTTCGAAGTTGTCTGACCGTTCATTAATTTCTTTAATATAACGACTCTGACCAAGTTTGGTAAACTATTGGATTTTTTAAAAATAATAATAATATAATTTATACTGAAAAGAAAAAGAAACGCATAATGGGTATTTCCGCTATATATTGTCATTTCAATATGCTACTGCTAACTGTCCTTTCGGAAAGAAGGTTTAAACAGCACCGAACACACCAATGGTTAACCCTTTAAAGTTTTATTATCGACAGAATGCGCATTTAGCTCAAGCAGGTGAGCAAACTTAGGCTTTAAACGTCGCAATCTCAACATTAAACACAATACTGAAATGGCTCGACTTTTTCAAGCGAAACTTCAACATTTATGAATTTCGTGTAACAAAGTTCACTTTGATTAAAAGTTCTACTATATGACAGAATTGACCTTTCTGTAAATAGTTGTATCCTCTTTTTGTACAAAACAGGTTGATATATATCTGGAATATTACGTGCAATAAGGAGTATATAGTAGTGCAGTATAGGCAATATTTTTGATCATGCGTTTCTTTTTCCTTTCAGTATAGATACAATTAATCATGATACTATAAATATTATTTCTCACATGTTATCCTTTCCTTTCTCTTTATGATATTTCAAACTATAATAGGTCTTGGAACATTAAACATGTATTTGTTCAAATGCTACTAACTGTTTGCCTTTGTGTTATTATTAAACTAAAAATGTGTCCATGGGACAAGGATGCCCCACTGAAAACAATCAGCGAGAAACGTTAATTTTCGGGAAATAGCCACAACTCCTATAATACAAGGTGGATATTGACGCAGAATTCATATGCAAATCTTGACATTATATATGTAGGTAAGCAGCCTGTACAATTTGGAAACAATCGGTTGTAAACTGTGGGAGGAGATACACATACATACTTTTCGGGACGGACAAACGGACGTTCGGGAAGGGCGGACATGGTTAACGCTATATTTCCCCTCACCATTCGGTGGTGGGGGCATAAACAAAATGACCTACAAAGTGTTAATGGACAGATAGTTCTATACGTTTGTATATCGAACTCTGACAGAGCTAGGTCAGTCAATCTTAATTGTATTCTAGTATAGTCCCAGGACAAATTACTAGTAGTACAGAAATGAAACTTCTTCTTTCGGAAACTACATTCATTGGAGATTTACAAAACCAAGAATTGGACAAAATTGGAAATATATATTTGAGATATTAGAGTTGAAGTTACGATCTGTTTGAGCAAGTTTTAACACAATGATTTATATACATGTATAAATGACACAGATTAATGTAGGTAAATGTAATTAGTTTATTGAGAGCAATATATGTACAATTTGTATTCAGATTTCGATTTCGAGATAATGAGAGACAACTGAAGACAGTTTGACTTAAATATAATGTGTTGTTTGTGCTTGCCTTAGGTATGAAACCACCAATTAGTTTCCCCATTGACTCCAATGTTTAAATGTCACATATTAGTGACTAGCTGCAACTGCAAGTATGGATAATGCAGAAGTGTAACTTACATACAAAGATATTTTTCACTTGAAAAATCACCTGAAAATATTGGGTCACAACACATGTAAACAAGTTCTTGTTTGTTTACTAAACAGGTCACTGGTACAGCCGTTTTTATTGATAGTTTCTCACAAAGTGAATGCATAGATTCGAAATTTGGAAAATGTTCATCAATGATCCAGTAAAACCTATCAATACGCTTCTTATACATACAACAACAAAATCGAGTATACATGGGCTATTTGCCCCCCCCCCCCCCGCCCCCCCGCCCACCCCCCCCGCCCCCCCCACCCCCACACACCCCACCCAAAAACCAACAACATATTTTATACCTAAGGATTTTTTTGCTTTAAAGAAATGAAAGGAAATTGTTTCGTCCGTTATATCATCAAATTCGGTTATATTGGGACAGTAACCTTAGAGGGAGATGGAATAAAGCATGACGTTTCCCATTATACATGCCTCAAATAGGGAGCGAACCTATACGGACAGGGGTTTACTTTTTAAAAAAAAGAAGGAATATCTCCCGTATGAGTTTAGAATTATGCGTTCTTTGATTTTCACGAAATTGTATCGTTACTTGTATAATATGTACAGTTTTATCGCAATCCTATAGTTATTAATCAAAGTACTAAAAGTACTAAATGGCTGAAACATTGGAGAGGAATGAATGGGTTCAAATGTTTTGCACATGAAAATTAATATTTGTTGAAAATGAAGTGGAAATAATGAGCAGTGAATATTTCTATTTGAAGGTATATTGGTGAAAAGAACTGTGTGGAAAGATCGTCTAATAATATTGTAATTGTAATCGGTGTTTTGCAAGTCAGAGGGAGGTAATTTATATTCATTATTTTGAACCAGAATGTGTCACCAGATGTTTCTGCAAGGACTGAAATACAGTAGAATCTCGAAATAATTATCGCATTTAAAACTGCATCGATCTAATGGCTCGTGAGATGGCATTTTCGTTTAGAATTAGACCTACTGCTGAATCTGCATTCCACTAGTTCTTGTAGCCCTGAGCCTCCCATCCGATTACCAATGCTTTAAAGGTTCCGCTAGTCTTGGCACAACATTGTTCATTAAACTGTTAGGTTCCACTAGCTGCTGAATTTCGACTGCTTTCCACAACACAGTTTAGTCAAACGTCAATACAGGAGTACTATTGTATTTGCGCGATTGATCAAAAACAAATGGCATTTGCTGATAATATCCAGTTTTCGTCAATATACTTCATGCCAATCATGGGCATGAAAGTGGCTCACAACTTCACACAATGTTAGCTATTCTGGACCATTTGCATAAATTCATTCCATGATGGTCTTCGAGGATTGAGTAACCAAAAGGTCTTCTCCTTGTATATCAACATTCATCGACTCTTCTATTAATAAGAACGAAGACGAGTACTTAAATCCAAGGCTGGCTTGCATCTGCTCCTTGGCATGAAGTATGCAATTTGTATTTTCTCAATAGCAGATACTTCGCTCGCTATGGGACTTACTCTATGGACTATTTTGCATTTAACATTGCCCGGTGTAACAGTGATACAGTTGCAATTATTCCTATTCGTTGAAAGGCTTTAGGCCATCTAAAATGCAAATATAATAGTCCAAATTATTTGCAGCAAACTGAAGACAGTCTCGTTTTGTATCCCTTCCATATCAACACCTTGGTGAACCGCAGTATTTCGGTCATAGGGCTGTATTTCGGAGTACGAACAAATCACCCAAGGTTAAAGAGTGAATCAAAAAGAAATGTGGATCCAAGATTCTTATCAGCTAGAACTTGGAAGTACAACTTGTACAGGTGCAGTAATCGAACTTGACAGAACACATTGCATGACTATCCTGGACAATCGATGCACTATTCTCATCAAAGTTTTTTTCATAAAGAGTTTAAGTTTAAGCGAAATTGGCTTGTTTTGACGATATTTCCTCAAAATCTGGATCGTAGAAATATCTTCCGAAAATTTATTTAATATCTTAATAGATTTGCCGCGGTGTCAATAATCCATAGCGTTTTTAACTTTGAATCGGCCTTTTTTTTGGCTCGCTGTAGAGTTATACAGAAGCGAAAAAACAGTATTTCTAAAAGTAACGACTTTATATAATTATTCTATCTTATAAGTGACCTTAAAGGCATGTCTTCATGTTTTTGAATCTACACCCGAATATCCTAGATTTGTTTTCCATTTTAGGTATTAACTCATTGACAGGTAAAATATTTGGTCCTCGTCGTTTTCTTTGAGGAATATGACTGCACGAAGAAAAGCGTCACCCGAGACTGTGGTAGATGGGCTGCCATGTTTAACTACACCGGAACCAGATATGATGGTTGAATATTGTTTGGTCTCATTTCAGTACATCATATGCTATATATGATGGTCGATTTGTTCGTTGTGGAGGCAGACCATCCATTTTCTCCTGCTGGGTATAGCCAGTTCAGTATACCTCCCGCCATCCGTAATAATCGACACTTTCTCGCCTACATGTCGAGCTCCCAGTGGGATTCGAACCCGCAAAAGTGAGAGGCGAGAATGTTTCAAACTCTGCGTCTTTTTCCATCCTGGCCACGGAAACGCTGCAGGAACCAGAAGCTACTTCGACAAAGCGGTCGAGGGTTTCCTTTGCCTGTACGTTACGTACAATAGTTGCGTACATGCGAGGCATACAAGTATGTTGTACATTTATTTAATGCGTCATAAGTTGCGTTCTTGTGTTGCTGTCGTGTTTATCGATCATTGGATCGTGAAGCAACGTACATGATTGCGAACATACGAAGCATGGAACATTTATTGCGAACAGGCCTTATGCAACGCATACTTGCATGTCTACGATAGTTCGCAACGTTTGTGTGTAACGTAACATACGTGTCGATTAAAAAGTCATGTGTGCTTCTTATAGCCGGACAAGTGGGTGAGTAGATGCCCATAATTAATGGTGGGCAGACGCCCAAGTAATCTGTATCTATACGTAATGTATTTCCGTCACACTTGACGATTATAATGCAGGTTTTGTTTAAGTTCGATATTCACCAGTTTGGCGATATTCGCATTCGTGAAAACTCGGCCAGTCCTGTCATTCTTCGATCTTGCTTCAAAGAAGTGATCGAGAACTCGCGAATGGTTCGAATCGTTGATTCATTGCGACTTAGTGTTGTTTAGTCAGCAGCTGTTTAGCGAACACATTGTGGCTTTCTTTTTCTAGATCATCTTCTTCCTTCAACATGACAGGGTTCTGGATATAACGTAATTAGTCCTACGTGACGGCGCATCACGGACCGCGTCCGCTTTCATCCCAAAACAACTATACATGTATGTAGTTAAACGTTTAAAATTATTTACGAGTGAATAAGTGGGTGCCCATACATTAATGGTGGACAGACGCCCAAGTTATCTGTATCTGCCCGTAACGCATTTCCGTCACACTTGACGATTATAATGCTGGTTTGGTTGCGTATTTGACAGCTACCAGTGTCGGTGCCGATTGGTTGGTAGTTGATTCTAGTCCCGTATTTTCATAAAATATTTGTTGTTTGTACGGTGTTATCCGTCATTTATACCACATACAAGGTTACACATGACGGTCGTATTTTTTGTGGTGGAGGCAGACCACCCATTTTTCATTTGTAGAACCAGTACTGTACATCCTACCATCCGTAGGAATCGACACTTCTTCAATTACCAGTTGAGTTCCAGTGTGATTCGAACCGGCAGCGGTGAGAGCGAGGTTTACAACGCAACGTCGTAAACCCTCGGCGACGGAGACGCTGTATTGTCCGAGGAAATAAGGAATGTCTGTAAGTTGCACTCTCTGTTCTCTCCTTGAATGGGCGTTGGTTCCAACGGGAGCTGCTGTCGGGCTGCTGTATGTATATGTTTACTCACTATGGTTGATGTCAACTAGGCTGTGTTAAATTTTGTATAGCATCGTGAGCCTATGGTTGCGCTGTCGATCTTCCAGGCTTTCCCAATGCAGTTGGTTAGCCATATTGGTCACGCATCCTGTGGTAAAATATAAGTGTACATAGCGTGCTACTTTCCATTGTACTTGTTCAACTGCTTTGCTGCCTTGCTTGAGGTGCGGGTTCCAGGCTGTTGAGGCGTAAACAAGAGACGGGTGGACCATCGTGGTGTATGTTGCGGCCATGGCATTGAAGAAACAGTCCTTGAAATGTCTGCTTAGCAATCCTAGTGTCCGATTAGACTTTTCACATTACATTCTCTTCTTTGTTTTGCGACAGAACGACTATACATTTAGATAATAAGCACATGCTTGCGTTAGTATCTATTGGTTGTAGATGCTGACCTACATAAAGTGCGGATGGTGTTGCAGGTGTAGACGTGTAGAAAGTCTGAGGCGCTGTTGTATAATCTATTTTGTTCTCCCTTTTTTTTTCGAAAACAATTACTGGAACCATCCTGAATACAGTTTCGTATTCGCGCCATCATTGCATAGATTCAAATCATCTCTCGTAAAGTGATACTATTAGCAACAGACTCTGTCACGACGTTTATATGTCGTAACAGGTCCTACATCATACAGTTTCAGGTGTGATGACGTGTAGAAAGTCGGTGGACGCTGTTGTATATTGTGCATGCCTGCAGGAAATGCGGGACGCTATAGTAGGTGTTGACGTGTAGAAAGTTCGGAACGATATTGTGTATGCGTTAATGAGTATAAAGTGCGGGACACTGTTGTATAAAGTGCGGGACACTGTTGTACATTACTGTCCAGGTTGTAGTCAGTATGGCGTATAAGATACAAAATTATCTATGACGTGTAGAAAGTGCGGAACGATATTGTGTACGTGCGGGACTATTTTGTAGGTATTGACGCGTATAAACTACGGGACGATATTGTGTGTTTACGTGTTGAACGCGCATAACGCTGTTGTATGCGTTAACGAGTATAAAGTGCGGGACACTGTCCAGGTTTTAGTCAGTATGGCGTATAAACTACAAAAATATCTATGACGTGTAGAAAGTGCGGAACGATACCGTGTACATGCGGGACTATTTTGTAGGTGTTGACGCGTATAAACTACGGGACGATATTGTGTGTTTACGCTGTTGTATGCGTTAACGAGTATAAAGTGCGGGACACTGTTGTACATTACTGTCCAGGTTGTAGTCAGTATGGCGTATAAACTACAAAAATATCTATGAATAGCTAATCAAGTTTACCACCTCCAGTTGCATATAAACATCTGAGGAGTAGTAGAATGAAGCTCCTATAATAAAAGTAAGCCCTCCTTTTTTGATGGAAATGGACATTATAAATACTGGGAAATAGCTCATTTCTATTGGATTTTGTTGCTGTATGTATAACAAAGAGTAATGATTGGTTTTACTGGATTATTGATGAACATTTTCCAAATTTAGAATCTATGTATACACCTTGTAAGCAGCCATCAATGAAAACAAACTGTACATTTGACCTGTTTAGTAAACAAACAAGACCTTTCTTACATGTTTTATGATCCCAGTTTTTCTGGTGATTTGTCAAGTGGAAAACTTTTTTATATATGAAAATGACACTGCTTCATTATCCGTACTTGACGCTGCAACAAATCATTAATATGTGACAATTTTTTAACATTGGTGTCAGCATGGTCAATGTGGAAAATATTTGGTGGTTTAAAGGGACACACGGCAACCTTGAAGTGTTTGAAATGGGTGTCTCAATTTATATATCCAATATCATTTTTACATTTAAATACCTCAATTTTTCAAGTATTCACTATTTCGTCTTATTATACTTTAAGTTTTAATATATTATTGGTGTAATAATATCAAAAATTAATAATATGCAAAAACAAATTGCTTAATACTATTCTTATAATTAATATTAATTTTAGTTTAATGAGTTTTAAAAATAAAGATTGCCATGTGTCCTTTTAATATATTGACCGGCATTACGTGTAGACAGTGCTAGACGCTGTTCTAGGTGCTGACCTGGTAAAAGCGCAGGACGCTGTTGTAGGTAGTGACATGTAGAAAGTGGAGTACGAGGTTGTATGTGTTGACCAGATTCAAGATGCGAGATACAAAATTATACTTATAGTCGGTATGGTATATTAAATAAAAGCATTGTCTATGAATAGCTATTGACAGACATGCTGTGTAGAAAGTGCGGTACGATTAGACAATCATTATGTTAAGTGTCGTTACTAATATCGAGGCATGTGGTCAAAACCTGTTGCTATGATTCTACCTTTAAATAAAAATGTGTAATCCATAACCTCATATACAAACATGAGAAAAATCAGGAACATAGCGTCAGAAAAAATGCTTACTTGATATTCATTCATCCATGACGTACACTGTACCTGGTCTGTCGAACCATATTCATTCATCCATGACGTACACTGTAGCTGGTCTGTCGAACCATTCCGGTTGTGTTCATTTACACTAAATGCATAAACATACCTGTTTAATTGGAAATGAAAACATATAATGAACTCATATAGGAAGGTGAAAATGTTTAATTGAATTGCTGTTTAACAGATCATCAACACATTAAGTTGTTGTTTATCGTTAATGTATTTCCATAGATATTCCGAGTCTGTCATTTGCGTGGTTTGAACTATTCAACAAGATGACACATGCAATCGAAATCAGCGCTGGTAGAGCATTAATACTTTAAAAATTCGAGCTGAACATGAGTGGTAGAAATTAACAAGTAGATACTTGGCCCTATTATGAATGAATTGAATCGACACATATTTTGCAACAATACAAATGCAATACATAAATACATATTCACGAATAGTTAGCTTTAAATAATACAACATTGCATACAATCATTAGATTGGAATGAGTGGAAAACAGAACAACCGAAAAACGATTCAGAATAAAATAAAAACAAAGACTTATCACATCCATCGTTACAACCGTCCATTTTTTAATCAAAGGTGTTGTAATTTCTAACCGAGTTACCTCGGCTTATAAGTAAAACCAAACAAAAGAGAGCCGAATATGGCTTGAGTAAACTCGTTCACGTTGATGAGTGAGATATTCAATACAAAGACCCAATCAGTCAAGTAGTTTCATATTGTTACATATAAATGATCTGCCGAGGGGCATTTAGAACACGTGTCAAGTACATACGACCGACCTCGTTTACATAAAATAATAATAATAATAATAATAATAATAAAAAAAAAAAAAAATTAAGACATAACGTAACCGCTCCTTCATCCTGGATCCGCGCATGCAGTTGCACGTTTATGATTGATAGTGATGGGGTAGGTTAGGAGATTGACGTCTTTTGTACTTGGCCTTAAAGCAGCTCATGTTCTCCGCACATTTATACAAAGGAGATAAAATATCCGCGTTCATTTCTGTTCCAAAATGTAAATGATGTATTACGTTGTTAAATATTCTAATCAAAGTACTAAATGTACTGAGAATGCAAGGTTTGATAGGAGAGACTGTATGCATATTTGCACGATTGCTGGACATTCAAAATTTCCATAAATTTGACATAGGTTTAGCCAACTTGGCGATCTTGGGCGACAAACACAAATCTTAGAGGGTCGATCTATTCCAAATATATTGTGATCAATTGTCATTAAACTGTTTCAAATCCAGACTTGAATATTATTTTATGAATTGCTGATGGATAGACAGATTTGTGTTTTATGGCCAAACTGTCACTCAAGATGACCTCCATGTCTAGAATTATGTCATTTACAGAGTGGCGTGTATTAATTAGTCTTCCAGGAACAAGAAGCAAAAGAGGGTCTGTATCACTCTACTGGCTTGAATAGTCAAATGCCTACTGGAAAACAATTTTTAAAAAAATCAAGGGCTATAACTCTAATGTGTCTAGTCTGATGCAACTGGTTTTGAATTTGTCCAAGCTTTTATTAATATAAATGTATTGACTAAATTGAGTAAAAATCGAAAGAAATATATGTTCACGAGGCGAATATAGGACATTGTCATTAAATCAAGGGCAATAACTATCGTGTTTATTATACGATATAT
Organism: Cyrtodaria siliqua; assembly: GCA_037043455.1. Lineage (NCBI taxonomy): Eukaryota > Metazoa > Mollusca > Bivalvia > Adapedonta > Hiatellidae > Cyrtodaria > Cyrtodaria siliqua. The sequence goes on from JAWPHD010008117.1 coordinate 10,104, forward strand.
GTAACTGTATATTGTATCCTCACGGACTTTTAAGCCTATTGGAATTTGGAAATTAAGTTATCTATCTATCTATCTATGTAATGTTCAGAACGGTACACGCTTTCGTTAATATAAAGTGTGACCAAGTTTGATAAATATCGGATGCACAATGAGGGAGCTATATTAAGAGTTTGCATGGCAAAACATAGATATTTTATTAAGTCAAGAGCAATAACCGATATGGGTTGTTTTCAAACGTGTGTGAGCTTTCATTGATATAAAGACTCTGGCCAAGTTTGATAAACATCGGATGCAAAATAAAGGGACTCCTAGTATTCAGAAAGCAAAATATAGGATTTTCCATTAAAGCAAGGACAATAACTCTGGCGTTCATTATCCAGTATGGATGGTTTTCGAACTTGTCTGACCGTTCATTAATATAAAGACTCTGACCAAGTTTGGTAAATACCGGATGCACAATGAAGGTGCTAGTGTGTTCACAATGCAAACTATTGGATTTTGTATTAAATCAAGAGCAATAACTGGTGTACCGAACTCTCATGGATATGAAGACACTGACCAAGTTTGTCAAAAATCGGATATATAATGATAGTGCTAGAGTGTTAAAACAAAAAGTCAAAGGCCAAATGACGTACAATCTGTTACAACCGCTTTAAATAAGTAAGTAAATATTTTATTATAGTGACATGTGTATACGGAAATAACAAACATTTAATACAAATGCATAGAGAAACACCTGGCCCAACGAACCTATAAGTCACCTTATAATTATAGTTTACAAGTAGTCAACATGGTTAAACATAATAGAAAATACTGTTATGAGCTCACAATGTACAATTTACAATTCAATTAAAGTTACAAAGGGTTCATTCATAAATATTATATATATATTGCGATAAATAGTGTCAGTTTAGTTCAATAACTGCACCACATGTTTACAGTTACGAGTTATATAACACACTTCTTCTAAACAGATAAGCTTTAAGAAATTTTACAACTTTTCTTGTGTGGTTATGAATCAGGAAAATTAGTCTATTAGAGTCTGTCATGTTTTCATATATTCCATTTGAAATAATTTCACCGAATATCACAGTTCGTATGTTGTTGTATAAAGGACACTTCATTAGAAAATGAGTCTCGTCTTCAATTAATCCGGACTGATATAAAGTACACAGTCTTTGATTTGGTGCTTCACCAACATAGCGTCCAGTTTCAATTCTTAAAGGTAAGATACCGCATCTGAATTGAGCATATATAGCGCGTTCATTTCTTTTTAAATCCATGGTTAGATAATCTTCACATGAAAAATGGCCCTTGAATGGTTTGTAAGTCCTCAACTTTGGCACCTTTTCATAATCATTAGCCCATACATTTGCATAATAATCCGTCAGTTTTGATTTTACACATTCCATTTTACAGTAATTTTATTGTTAAAATGAACAGTTAAGTCTTATCTGGACATAATGATTTTCACTTCACTACACCAGTTATTAATCCTATTTGATCGTTGATAGTCAGAGTTAAATATCCGTTTTGTCAGTCTACTGTCATCGAGTTTCACGAGTCTGTTCCAATATCGAAGCATGGTAATCCATCGTCTGTAGTTACCGGGTAGCCATCCCGTCTCGCCTATAAGTGCGCCTATAAGTGCCAGTTTCGGTGTAAACCTATGTACCCCTAGGAAGTATCGTATGGCACGGTTCTGGACGTTGTCTGCTGATTGGAAATATTTAAATCCCCACAAGGAAGCACTCTACTATGCAGGCGAAAAGTAAACATACCTATCAATCCTTTTGAAAAGTCTTGGGTCATTTACGGTAGTTTATGGGCGACTTCAACCGTAAAGTAGCATATTTCGTTACGAAATTAACAACATAAGCATTCGTAGAAATCATTAAGAATGGTGGTTTCCAATCAGAATGAGGTGAAAAAAACATTAAAAACCTTTCTCGAACACATCCAAAAATGACGATGAAATTGCATTTTTACCTATGTCGCCAAAACGGCCATTAACCGGAAGCATATCCCAAAGTGTTACCTTCCGCGTTGTTCATTGGCGAAAATTCGTCAACACATTTCACGATTTAATAAAAGTAGATTTCGTGTCGCAGAAATGTACGAGTTATGTCTTGCTAACCGATTAGGATAAACAAATGATTTGGTTAAAAACTATCTTTCATTTGTTTATTTTCCCGTAAAACCATAAATGCAATCGGAATTCTTCGCAGATTTCCGTATTCGGTCGTCTACTATTGTAAGCCATCGACGGAAATCGACGAGGTTATTACGTATGGTCTGTTAGTAAACAATTAGTGAGCAAGCTGCTTATAACCAATCCATCTTTCTTTGTTTCTTTTTTCTTTCTTTCTTTCTTCCAATACTATTGACGTATTATACACATATACTTATGATTATCACAGTTTCGTTTCTGTGGATGAGTTTACCTGCAGGCTTTTTTATGATAACCACCAGAAGTTCAGCGAGATTTTTAACCTAAATAGGGTATGTCTCTCCCTGCACTGGAGACCAACGGCTTTACATCAGTAGGGAGAATGACATACTTTCACATTAACTTTAACTATCTTACACGAATAGTTCTAGATCTAAGGGAGTGCGTTATCAATTCTCGAGACGTGAACCTCCGGGAGTCGAACCCCAGACTTCTATATCCAGAGGCAAGTAAGCTAACCACTCTGTCATCGCATCTTTTTTTTACCGCACAGTAACATTATGTTCCATTATGAAAATATATAACTACTAGTATTTAGAACAACACCAGGTCTAGAGTGACTAAACGATGGTTAGGCCCAAGATGTTACTCACACTGAGATCCCAATAATTTGACTGGCGTGTTTGGGTAGGGGAAGTTCAAAAGGTATTTTTACCCTATGTTGCATATTTTGGGACGCTTCGACCTTTAATCCAAAAATGGTTTAAATGAGTTGGGCAACCGAAATTAAGACATTCTGAAACTATTGAGGCTAACTGAAGTTATATTTGAGATTTCTTATTGTCATGTATTTTACCTGGACTACCCCACTTTTCACACAGATTTTTCACTTAAAATGTTAAATTCGCAATCCGGCTTTCGCGCCACAATTGATGCTTCACTTTTTTTTGGTTACTTTTAACAAAGTGTGAGGGTTCCACTGGACCCCCATATAAATGAACGTTCCTATGCCAGTGTACCTGTAACCAGTCATCCGGTTTGGTCTGATGCTACGGAGTAGTTCAAATTTGAAGGTTATGAAAACACGGTTTGGAAACTTTACCTGTCTTCTGCTTCAATCGATCTATGCTTTTCTCTGTCCTATCATTTCACTACTTTTGTTTTTCTACCACCGACAGAAACATTAGGGTCAAATAGGACACTCAGTTTCTTAAAATGTAGATGAAGAAACTAATAAGTATATTGAGCACAGCTAGTGCTAAACATCAAGAACAGTGAAACAAACCAAACGTCTTTTCTACATAGCTTTGATGAATTTGGTGCATTTTCAGAATATATTGATGAAAAACGTCGGACCCGGTGTCCACCACCCCCAGACATACTCAACTAAATATTGAACTAATATTCTGAAAATGAACCAACATTTATTAACTGTCAAGTAGGAAACAACACATTCCTATGTTTTAAATCATTGTACTTTTCTCAAACATACATCATCATAATGATTAGACAATACGTATGAATCAATTGAACACACGTTGAAGACAAGACGTATATTAGACGTATATTCAAATAAAAAAAAGCTTAAATCATATATATACATTTTTCGTAATGACATAACGTTGAAACCGTAATTACATGTCGTTCAGCAAAAAAGTATACGCGTGCATCACGATTTATGTATATATAGCTTACATACACTGATATAGTAGCAGCTTTTATGACGGTTGGTGATTCAGCCAATGTCGATCCAGACTGGATCATGACTAGATAGCCGTTCAAAGTTCGTTCCATGCCATATCTGTCCTGTCTGGGAACGAATTGAAATGTTACCGAAGCTTTCTGGTGTACTGGTTAGAGCGTCTGCCTTGCATTCGGGAGGTCGTGGGTTCGAGTCCCCAGATACTTTAAAAATGGAACCCTTGCCTGACGAGCAAATAATGGGTAGTGCTACGACTGATTTACCAGTGTCAGAATAATGTGACTGGGTGTATCATGTCTACTACGGTGTGGTATTCCAGTGTGGCAGCACTATAAAGAAACCGATTCAGCAAACGCTATTGATAGCATTTGTCTAAACCATCTTAATTTCTGAAACGGTTGTGACACAGCATGGTCGACTTTAATTTGAATCTAGAGATCTTACTTGCACCAATGAGTGTTTCAATGTGCCCACTGGAAAGCGTTTAATTTCTTAGCTTTGTCTTTTTGATGTGGACATAAACTGTTTCAATGTTGTGTTACGTTTACATCATTTTTAGCACATGTTAGGCTATATATGACGGTCTATTTTTTTGTGGTAGAAGCAGACTTGTTTCTTTGGTATAACCAGTACTGTATACCTCCAGCCGTCCGTGATTATCGACACTTTCTCATTTGACATGTCAAGCTTACAGTGGGATTCAAACCCGTAGCTGTGAGACACGAGAAAGTTGTAGACGCATCCTCTTTACTATCCCGGCCAAGGATGCGACAGAGATGAAGTGGGCAGTCCCGTGTATTGAAGGTTATATGATTCCTATATATCCTTCTCCTCTGTCTGGGGCGGCTCTAAATAACCTTACATAATTTATTGATAGGCCATTAAACAATATATGTTCAAGAAGCTACTGTTTAACACTGCAAAAATGAAAATATTTCCTGGCAGAGGGATGTTAACAAGCATGTACTGGAGTCAGGCAAATGAAAAACTAGATGAATCCATTGAAGAATTGATCTTTTAAAGATTTAATTCAATATTTAGATCTTTCGACAGGCTACGCAAAATATTAGGCTATTTTAAAGTGTCTGAAGTCCAAGACACATCTCGCTAACTTTAAACTAGCTTATGTTTTTCGTAACCCGTAAACATATCGAAATATTGAATTTAATCCTTTTATGTACTTGGTAACAGTGACGTTGCCAACCGTGCACGCTTTTTTATAGCAATTTACGACAGTTCTCAAGTTAATCAAATGAATAAACTATACCTTGTTTGATTTAGCTCTGCCCAAAACGTAAAAGTGTTATTTCACTTGGAATTATTTAAATGCAGCACATAAACGTGTTTCATTTAATGGCAGTGCAATAGAAATGTAAATATTGGGGTTTGAACGGTGGTAGTGAATGGCAACTTTACCATAAATAGCTTCATGGTAAATTTTCCATTCACTTTGCGTTTATGGTAAATTTGGCAACCACTACCGTCGTTAAAAACCCCAGGAATACCGAAAATTAGTGAATCAATTCTTAAATACACATTATTTACCTCTTGTTATAGTATCAAAGTATCAATAATAATGTGCATTGGGTAGTTGGTAATGATAAAATCATAATTAGTGCAAGAAAGATAAAATATCATCAGTGTATTCAGTTTAGACCACAGAATAGCCATTTTCTATTCAGACACCAGATTGAGCAATTAGCTCCATAAACTGAAAAGTATTCGTCTGAGACGTGTATATAATTTTTTCAAAATTGTGCTAATATATAAGCTGCAAAAACGAGGTATCAAGATCCAAATTATATCATCCATCTGCCAGTTACTAGTGATGGGCAATCGGTTGAAACTTACAATGGATAATTGATTACCATGGATTGGATGTAACCGATCAATCATCAGTTATAATCGGTTAGGTTAGTCAATATGAAGTATAATATGTGCATGTTTATCTGTGTTTCAGGCCTTGAACTTAGAAAAATTCTATTAAAGTATGTATATTTTCCTGTCTTGCTTTTTATGGCATTATTATTTTTATTTTAAACAATAAACAAATTCCAGTTGATATGCGTTTAGTTGTGTATATTTGTGTATCTGTAATATTGTAAATATCATGTTTATTTCTATTTTTAACATTAATTAATTCTAACACGACCTGCGCAGTCTTTCATATACACAAAGAAGAGAGACCACTGTATGTTATTCTACGATAAAATACAGCTGTTCCATTAATTCCCCGCGTATATTTCATCCGTTGGAAGCGCCACGTTACATGACATCACTTGGTTAATATACGTCACAAAGACAAACTCAACAGTAATTTTAATGACATGTTAATTACAACAAACTTGCCATGCTTCCAAACCATGCACACACCCGATACAAACCCATCATATGCATCAGAACATATAACATTAATAAGCATCTTGAACAAGCTGAGCACGTTTCACGTCATACAGCGCAAGCTATATGACGTAAGCAATGACTTAATTGTTTGTCACGTGATACTAGTGTATTTACGCATATTGTACCGCGCAGAACTTTGCATACGGGGCACCCAATGGAACAGCCTGTAAACATAGCAGCCTGATTACCTTGACCTCCGAGATAATATACAGTGCCCCCACAATAGCGTAAACAATGAGGTTATTGTTGTGTTAGAATAGAATAGAATCGTTCAGATGTGAGTAATTAAATCACTCGTTCTAACGCACTCGTGATTTAATTACTATGCATCCATCCGAACTCCTAACTGTATTGATTGTATTCACCGATAAAACACAGGTACGTGTTTATTATTTATTATTTATTAATTAAAATGCATTTTTTTGCCACTAGACTGTAAAATTGCGGGACACATTTTTTTTTTGGGTGGTGGGGGGATCCACACATAATTTTGGCAAAATATTGGGGAGGGGCGGGGAGGCAGTGGTAGAGTGGGAGCCAAAAAATACTTTGCCGCCCTGGCCCCTTTTAACATACTCTGATCACTCCCTCTCCACCCCCCCCCCCCCCCCCCCCCCCACACACACACTCTCAGATTATTGGGCCCTACGCCGAACCATTTTTCAGAACTTAATAAAAAGAATTGAATCTTTAAGCACCGTTCTGAGTTCTAAATAAAAACGCGCACATTTCTTGGAAACTTGGCAACAACAGACGGCAGTGGTTAAAGTTTCCACACCCACCGACTTTACCGTAATATCTTTTTATATCACTAAAGTGCGATGCATTTTCATTTAAACATTGTATTTTAGATTATCGATACTGCAATAGCTTTTAATGTTTAGGTAGAAATACCATTACCTTGACTCTGAGCTGGTAACAATCACCTATTTGACGGTTATTTACCTAACGACGTCACATATGAAGTCTGGTAACCGTCCAACTGGATGGACTAGGGCCGGATACCAAACAGAGATGGGAGTTAACTGCGTTTGGAACAAATATAGCCATGACCTCCCCTTAACAAGGGAGTTAACTGTGTTTTGAGTTTTTTCCCTGTAGTATTTGCTACTCGCGTTACGGTAGCTCTCGATTGCGTCGGCGAGCTGAGCTCGCTATAACGATAACAATGTTTCTATATATGTTATTTTCCAACAGAATAACAATCCAGTGGTGTGTAATGTCTAAACATGTTTCTTTTTTTCATCTTATCATTAATAATAATTCACTGACATCGTGAATCACTAAAATCCTTTTGAAATAGTTGTTGCTTTATACAATTATACATAATACATATATTGAAACAACTCTAAATATATTGAAACAACTCTTCCCCTCGGAAATCTCGTTTAATTTGGGCTCTTTGCGAGAATATAACACTGTTTAGCGAAGGTGCTAGTGAAGTCACATCGTGTTTCCCCTTGATGAGAAAACACCTTGCAAAAACTCGCTTGAAAAAAAAATCGCCCACAACTCACACATAATGAGATTTTCGTAGAGTTTCTCGACCTGTTTATTTGCATTGTAGTTGTTTTCAGCATCCAATACGTTCGTCTAGCATAGATCAGCATGCATGTACGACTTGAAGCCTCGATTTATGAGAAAAAATGTAGGTTATCCGCCAGATGGCGATGAGGAGGCGCCAAAAGCAATGACTATGAATGCAAGTTGATAAATTATTCAAAAAGACACACACACACAAACAATAAGAAATGATATGTTATTCCGATCGTCTTTTCGTCCATCAATCCGTCCCTCAACCCTTTCCCACATTAAACTAATATTGTCACGAGTGATAATGTTTGAATAAATACATTAAAATACTTGTTGAACTAGTATGTTTAGTGAATTCGAAACTTGATCAAAAAGAGGAAATGTCGTGCACAAAATCACGGATTTGATTGACCTTCGGTTATCCAATCATATAGATATTCCACTTTGTATAGTCAATTATTGATAATATATCCGTTAACTGCGGTTTGGTAATTAAATATTATAAATGAAACTGGCTTGATAAAGTTTTCAATGTAAATCAGTACATAGTTGGAAGTAGATATAAAAGTCGAACAGGAAATGTATCAAGGACCACAGTCAACCACAAATATGCTCATCAACAACCAACAACTACAAAGATGTATAAGCGTCTCCGTGGCCGAATGGTTAACGATGTTGCGTTGTAAACCTTCGCCTATCACCGCTGCGGGTTCGAATCCCACTGGGAACTCGACTTGTAAGTGAGAAAGTGTCGATTTTTACGGATGGCGTAGATGTACAGTACTGGTTTTACCCAGGAAAGGTGGGTGGTCTGCCTCAACCACAAAAAAACGACCGTCATATATAACCTTACATGTGTTGAAAATGACGTAAAACACCATACAAACAAGTAAACAAACAAAACAAAGATGAATATAAGGCAAGATATGAAATTAAAAACATGAAAGGGTTGAAAATAGGGCTACCGCCTTGGAACGGTCAGTGGAAAAAAAGCCGCTGGTGGTTTAAACCGGCTTATATGATGCACCATTTGTGACATTGCCATTCATGTTTGCCGTTTTGCGTGTTTCTGGGTTTACTATGTTCTGTGAAAGCTGCATTTCCTGTTCGATTTTTATATTTATTTTCATTCAGCCTTGTTTGGTCCATATTCCTTTTCTGTTCTGACTGCCCGGTCCATATTACCACAATGTACTATTTGTTAACTCAAACGCTTTCAGAAGTGTCCAGAGAACATATATTACTGATGTTGCATAATTCTGGATTATGTAGCATCATGCCGGATGATGTTGTTGGATTATGTCGTTAAATTACGGTTTAATTAGATTGGATGATGGTAGGTGGTGATGTTGGATGAATATGTTGGATTATGTTGTTGGTTTATGTTGTTGACTTACGATGTTGCATGATATTGGATGGATTTGTTGGATTATGTTGTTGGTTTATGTTGTTGCATGATGCTGGCTGATGATGTCGGCTTATGTTGTTGTTTTTATGCTGCTATATGATTTTGGATTAATATGTTGGATTAGGTTGTTGGTTTATGTTGACTTACGATGTTGAATGATATTGGATGGATTTGTTGGATTATGTTGTTGGTTTATGTTGTTGCATGATGCTGGCTGATGCTGTTGGCTTATGTTGTTGGCTTTTGCTGCTATAGGATGTTGGATGAATACGTTGGATTATGTTGTTGGTTTATGTTGTCGCATTTTGCAGTCTGATTATGTTGGATTATGTTGTTGACTTATGCTGTTGGATGATGTTGTTGGATTATGTTGTTGGATTATGCTGAATGAAGGTTGGTGGTGTTGTTTGTTGACGTTTGATAATGTTATTGGATGATTAGATTATGTTGGAAGATGTTGTTAAGCTATGTTATCATGTTGGTTGATAACTAGATTATTTTGAATTATGGTGAATGTTGTTGGATCTTGGTAGTTGATGCAGAATTATGATTTGGATGACGTTGACTTATGTTGATTGTGTTGGATTACATTTATGTTGTGTGGTATAATGGCCAATGATGTATGACTGTCTTGGATTATGTTGAACATCGGTATAGGCTGTTGCTGGACTCTGCTGGACTATGTTGGGTGAGAGTAAATAATATTGTCGGATTATGTTTGGTGACAGTAAATACTGTTGTTGGATTATGGTGGTTGTGTTTGGTGATTTTGGATTGTGTTGGATGCTGCCTGATGATGGGGTGACTTTATTTTAAATTATGTTGGATGATAGTGAATGATGTTGTTCACTGATGAATGATATATGATATTCTTAGATTATTTTGGAATATGTTGATTTATGTTAAATAATGCACCACAACAACCCCCAACACAAACCGCCGCTCCACTAATGAGTAAGAGGGGTATTTGTGATAGCCAAGAAAATGTTCAAAATATTGTGATCATGAAAATATCAATTTTTGTTTTTCCAACTAATTAAAATATACGATTTTAGTACAGCTTTGTGCTTCATGCCTGCTAAGATGATTGCGTGACGATCAAACACTGCGTGTTACTAGCAATTTGATTATGCATTCACCATACCCACAGTAGCAGTTTATCTAATATAATATTTCATTTTATAAAGAAAGGAGTTAAGACCCCCATTCGGACGACACAAGCGTTTTATTATACCACATACAAAACAGCCCTGCCTTAAAATGACCTTTTCAATAAAAATACCGGCGATGTCAAAACAAACATTAATGATAAATATTTCAAATTATTTATTCAATTTCATTTGTTCATCAAAGCTAACAAAATTGAGTGTACCTGCATATTTGTATTTGACGGTGACACGCAAAATGTCACTAATCCAACATACTTAAACATTTCAATTGTGCATTTCGTTGAAGTCAAAACAAGGCAACATGGTCGTTATCAGAAACTTGAAGTGTTAATTTGAGCTCATAAATAAAGATTGATTTGGCTAAGCCCTAACTTCAATCTTAAAAAGGGAGGGGGATGTAAAACGCACAATGAAGTGATTATTTGTAGAACTTCAGTCTACGGTGTATATTTGATTTCGCTAAACATTATTAACTGCCGTTTTTAAGGCAGTGGTCGCTTGAATAAAAGTTGTCATGACGCTAAAACGGGAGTGGATAACTTTTATTGGAGTGTATTTATGAACAGAAACAGTCGTCTATGTAAGTTTTGTGTATCGTGGTTTGTTATTTCTAATGTTTTCTAATAGAAAGGTTGGTAATTTCAATATTAATTATTGTATTCTAAAAAAAAAGAATTATCAAACAAATAATTAAAACATAATTAATTTTGTAATTATATAATTTCCTGAATGTAAGATAAATTACTAAAAATGTATTTATTATAATTATATAATAAATATTATTTGTTTTACGCACTCACGTTTTGTGTCTTTTTATTACGTATTATTATTATTATTAGAAATATGAAGTTTTTTGAAATTAACGTTTAAATGATATCGCACATGTCAGTTGTTACTGCACTCAGTTTAGATAATTATGTGGATAATAATGACGACAGAGATAATGATGTCGATGGTCATTTTGATGATGATGATGATGACGACGACGACGACGAATATGGTGATGATGATGATGATGATGGTACATGATGACGATTTATATTGATTATATTCCAATTTGTTTGAATTTCCATTATACTTAGAAAACCACTGCAAATGGAAGGTATACGAAAGGAAACACCAGTAGAGACGACGTATGATGCTGACCCGGTTCATGACGCTCGTTCAGAGAATGAATACACAGTTCCTGGAACAGATGCCTACGAGGAGAATCCCAAAGCGGCTGAAAACAGGTAAATAGTTCGAGCTGGAATAATTGCATTTAAATTATCACAGTCACGAATTATTTTTTCTTTCTAGCTCGTTATTCACGTTAGTTGAATGAATAAATGAACGAACGAACACACGAATGAACGAACGAACGAACTAATGAATGGTGTTTTAAGGCACGTTGACACATAAATAGGCATAGTGTGCGCATAAACGGATGAACAAAATTAGAAAAAATGAAACAGTTATTAAAATTAATGTAAATGATTTATCATTAAAGCTATTTACAAATAAGGGATGATATATGATAAAAATAATAACCATGTATTTGCAGATCAACCACTGCCCGTCAACGGGTGTGTAAACAAGTAAATGGGAATATTGATAAAAGTCTTACATATCTGTAATATATATTAGTATATACGAATTACCTTTATATATCAATTATATGTAAAAATAAATATATATTAAGTACCCGGCATAAATTATTATCATGATCAGACTTAAAAGCAATTTTTGTTAAAGTAGCTATCCCGACATCAAAAGCCAATTTTACGACAAATATACGCCATTCTTTAACCTACAGACGACGAGGTATATATATATACATAACTAACATATTTTGAGAATCCAAACTCTTTAGATACAATATAAATGGCTTTAACCAGCCAGGCCAAACCCCAAACCTGGAGCATCGAATTAACAGTTACCACCTCAAGATTCATTTTACGCATATTCAGTCACGGGTATTGTTTGAAATCGTGAATACAGCTACACTTTTAACCGGCACTATTATATGACCTGAACACCTGGATAAAGTTTTGATAAGCTTGATATTTTAGTGTAATTTTGGCGTTATTTGGCGCGTTAGTTTCTTTAACATTTAATGAAACGAAACTTATAATATGTTCGTTATTACTACAAAATCTAAGTTAGAGTGACATATTACCAAAGGATGTATATAGGTATATAACCGCCAATTGCATATAAAATTCCGATGTGAAGTCCCTATTATTAAAAGTATAAAAGTATTTTGTTGAAAAAAGGAAATTATAAGAGGGAAATTGCAATAGAATGAAAATGCCAGTAGAAATAGAAATGGCACATTTCTATTCTGGCACATCTCTATTCTAGCACGTTTCTATTCTGGCACATTTCTATTCTGGCACGTTTCTATTCTGGCACATCTCTATTCTGGCAATTTATATTCTGTCACGTTTCTATTCTGGCACGTTTCTATTCTGGCACATTTCTATTCTGGCTTCTGGCACATTTCTATTCTGGCACATTTCTATTCTATAGTGATCATACGTTTTAATATATTATTGATGAACATGTTTCCAATATTAAAATATATGCTTACGATTTTATAGCAATTAGCAATAAACAAAAACGAAGTCTCATGACCGGTTTGGTAAACAAACAAAAAGTTCAACTTTTAAATACATGCTTATTAATTTAAAGCAATTAGCAATAATAAAAAAAGGCTATTTCTATGACCGGTTTAGTAAACAAACAAAAGCTTTCTTCATGCTTATGACTCCACCTTGTCTAGTGTGTTTTCATTGATTTTTCAAGTGGAAAGCTATCTTTCTATATAAAAATTACACCGCTACACTATCTATACTTGCTTTGAAGTTGCAGCAAATAATTGATATGTACGGTGTCCGGTTGGGGTCAGATACAATGTCGCATTGATGTGGGCGAAAATGCGACACCCGACAATGCGACATCGCGACATTGCGATACGACAATGCGACAATGCGATACGACAACGCGACATTGCGATACGACATCAAGACAATTATGTTGCGATGTCGTATCGCAATGTCGCAATGTCGTATCGCAATGTCGAGTTGTCGAGTGTCGATTTGTCGCCCATGACAACGCGACATTGAGGAGTCACAATGTTACAATGGACGCAAAGGCTATTATAGTCGTTCTTAGCTAAGGGTAAATACATCTCAACAAAAAAGACCAAAATGCTGTGATAATGCCCAGTTTACATTTTATTTAACGTGAACATTATCAGTAGAAAAAATGTTTGCTAGTATGATATTGTATTACATAACATGGCTTTTTGAAGTGTGATATAGTCAAGAATAAGTACATTTACTTAACAATTGAGGACCGAATTATTTAGGCCTATTTATTTACATAGTATACGTATATCATACGATACTCGTATCGTTTTATTTTATCCAGTTCCAGTTCTATGCAGTTCTATCCAGTTCATTTATTCATTTTAGTTAATAATACAAAGTCACTAACATAAACAGGTTGACAATAGGGGTATATATAGTGGTTTCTCATAATATCGCGGATTCTTTAATATCGCTGTATTTAGATTTTTTCGAATATTACCTATAGTTTACTCTCTACTTCTGTTTGTATCCTGTTGATTATTTATGAATTTCGATTGTAAGAGATCTAATTAACGCCATTTGTTGACACTAAAAAAAGCGAATTTTGAAAAATCTTGAAAACGTATTATTGTTTCAAATGTACACAATATTAAATAAGACATACTGAATTAATAAGTTTAAAATCTGAAATTTTTTTTTTAAATAGATATTTTTTCTGCGGTTGGGTTAACTGACGCTGTCTCCATACATGTTTCATGGTGTGCATATCATCACATAACACTGACAAAATGGTTTCTTGTTTAAAATGTTCATATATATATATTTGACTATTTTTCTGGAAAGCAAATCATTAGTATGTTGTTGTTGTTTTTCTCAAGTTCATGTTTCGTGTTTCCTAATGGGCGAATTTCTGCGATATTAAAGGATTATCGCTCTCGTAGCCGGTGCGGTTGTGTGTGTGTGTGTGTGTGTGTGTGTTAGTGCGTGTGTGTGAGTGTAATTCTAAGGTTTATAGTCCCACCACCAACTGTAGCCGGTGCGTGATTGCCGTCTTGTTGATATACCCTCCGCTTCGATCAGTCAAAGCTAATGAGCTAAAACTTTGTCCATGCAGAACTAAATGTTAGAAGTATATATCACTGTCTTATCTCTATTTGCAGATAGCATTTTGTTACACCAACTTATTTCTAATTTTTTAAATGTGGCTATCTGCTGTCAGATAATTGATGCCCTGCTGTGCGAAAATGAGTTATTTATTGCTCTGCGGTCAGTTAATTACAATAGAGATTCTCAATAAACAGGAATTCCTCGGGACAGTCTGTAACTGCTTCTTAATAGCACGGACTTCAGATATATCAAACCAACCAATATCTGCAAAAATAGAGACAACTGCAATAATTGGTATTTGTTTTAATCCTAAATAGTAAATACCGCGATATTAGGGAACATCCTACCGTCTTGCAAAGGTCAGTGAAAAAAAGGGCCGTTTGGGTTGAAACCGAGTCCTCGGGTACGCCAAGCCAAACTTTAACCTATTGCCATCCCAATAATATGGACCTGAGTAAATGAAAACAAAATATCTGCAAGAATATCCTCTTACTGTCGTACAGGTAGCCTAGCATATTTCACTACCGCTCATGAACAGTCTCAATCAAACCGAGACTGCAATATTTCGTATTTTTCGTGTTCGGCCGTTTCCAAAGGTCCACTATCATACTCTTTTTGTATAACCGGACGATGCTTGCCAATACTCAGAACATCGATTAAATGTTCAAATATAAAAATTATTCATACACTCAGTTTATGTCGTTTATGCCTAAAAGACCAGATGGAGCGAAACGAACAGCAGATTACTTGATCAGGAATGTGTTTTACCATACACATTGTTAAGTATGCATCAATTATATGTATGCCTCATTTGAATGAATGAATGAATGGTTTTTTACGGCACGTCGACACATAAATAGGTCATATTGTGCGCAAAAATTGATGAAAAATGAAGAAATGAAGTATTAGTGTAAATATATAAAGATAAAACTATTAAAAAATAGGGGATGATAAGGTGTAATATAAACTATGTATGTAAATCAACAAATGCCCGTCAACGGGTATATAAACAAGTAAATATATATAAGAACACATTATAATGATTTATATAGCCTGATCTCTTTTAGGAAATCTAAAACAAGACTAAAATCTACAGTATCAAATAACTCTTTCATAGAAGTAACATTGTAGTACCTTTGACGCATAGGATCAAAGTCTACACATTCCAATAAGATGTGTTTGACCGTTAACGGTGCAAAGCAGGGTATACATTCTGGTAATTGCTCACCTTGTAATAAATATAAATGCGTATAACGTGTATCCTGCACCGGGCTAGGACAACTTCCTCTCGTCGAATGGGTCTACTAGAAGAACGCCATTCTCCGAGTAACGGTTTAATTGAATGGAGTTTATTGTTAACTGACAAATCCCAATGCCTCATTTGAAAACGTGTTTTAAAGACTCAAACAAACGCAGTGCACAATGGCCACAAAACATCGTCAACGTGTTATGTTTACCACCCCTTTGGGATCATCCAGCCCAATAAACGTGTTGCTTCTTACACTACTTCTCGTGAACAGACTCAATTACTGTATTGTCAATTTACTGTATTGCATTGTAGTTTTGTCCTCATGAACTTTTAAACTGTTTAGATTGTTAAAATACAAGTTGTCAATTTATCATTTTATTCCTAAGTGCAGTTTTCAAAGAGAACAAACATCATAGTACATGTTCCCACGTGGTATGATTTATTTGAAATTGTTTGTAAAGTACAAGTCACTGCTACTGATTCGTTTACCTAATGATCGTGTTTATAAGATATCCGAAACTTTGTTATTTAATTTTATTTCATAATTTATTACTAGTAAACATATTTTGTTTTAATCGTAAACAGTAAATACCGCGATATTAGGGATGTCCTTAAGAAATTCAATAAACACAAACTCATGTTCTCTGAATATGGCTTCACTAAATCTTATTGCAGACGTTGTCGTAAACAATCAGACAATATTCGCTAATTATGTTATCTTAAGCTTGTATGTAACATACAAGGTTGAAAAGCAGTGAACGGAAATATAATGCAATGTCAACAATACACCTTCAAAGTTAAATATTAGGAACAAGATGTAAAATAATAACGCCATTTACTATTTGCTTTTATTATTTACAATGAAATTAAACCAATAACATTAATTTTGCAAATAGTTCCCTCTGACAAACGCCGCATACGACTCATTGCTTAAGTTGTGGTTTCTCATCGCCTGACTACATCGACACAACACAATGTTGATGTAGGTATCCAGTCAGGTTAAAATCTATATATCAATGTCTTTGTCCAAAGGCATGCACATATTTAAATATCTTGGAAATAACATTTTAATTTGGTAACGTCTACTCATTTAATTGAAAACTCACAGTGTGGATTAACGTAAAACATATGCTCCGCTCAACAACAACTCGTAATATTGTCAATTTCCCGCTCAACGAACATTCACTCTCAAACTAATATCCCGACCAAGGCCACTCGTATAAATGGTACAATAAATTCCCAGTTTAACGATCATTTAGTTAGTAAAAGCAATGCCCTCACGTGTTTTCTAATAAAAAATAGACTTGAGATAAAAAAATAAATATATATATATATATCAATGAAGATACGATTGTCAGACACTAAATGCAAAATAAGTCTGTAAACGTTCCATATCATCGTGTATTTCAGTCTATGACAGTATACGGCTACAACTTAAAACATATTATTTATCAATTTTCAAGCTGTTATGTAAAGTTCAGCAACCTCAAAAATGTGTAACTTTTAAAGTTGATTGTTTAAACCTTAGAGGGCTTCAAAATCGTAGCTTTTAACGTCGGTTGCAAACGTTAGCGTCAGTTGTAACAGAGTTGTTTTAACCTGTAGCGTTCCTACACGTCTTGAGGAAGCATTATACCTTTTAACATAAAAGTTCACTCCCTATGCAACTGTGTTTGGCAAGGCTGGCCCCTGTTATCCTAGCAACGCCTATGAAAATAAAATTGTGTGTACAATTTAGTTCGACGTAGTATCACGGTTATCCACTTAAGGAAAATAAGTTCGTTGTTTGTGTTTGGTTGCCGATTTTGGTTCGTCAAGTGTACTTGATTCACTGATTAACGGAGTTTAGTTGGGTCATGTTTCTGTGTATGAGATCTTCCAAAAAGGGCCAAAGTGTGATGATAGTTTTGAAATTAACATAAGCCGTAACCCTTGTTGACTTATAAATGCGTTTACTACAAGTTATGCACGTCCATGTTGTTATCGTACTCGTATTAGCTTAACTAGTAGGGTTACGTCAACGTTAAGGCAGTTGTTTTAACTTGCGCTCGCTCTCAAAATGCACATCAAACTAAACTGTAGTTTTCGAAAATGAAGATTATGTACTAGTATGTTAACACTGAAAATAGGAGCGTGCATGTTTAGGACCAGATGAAGTAATAAACCACAGATACCTAGATCAAGAGCGTGTTAGCAAAAGCAGTCATTGGAATGCAGCAATTACATTTATTTAGTATTATGTTCGTGTTGCATTGTTTCTAGATAACAAAAGCAGGCTCGGAAACTTACTTCAAATCAATTATTTAAGGTGATTTGCCTGTCTTCAAACGACTGTCAGTAAACATTAGCTATTCATATTTATACTTCCATCTCAGTAAATATGTTCCAGTTATATCCCATACAAAAGGTTCATTAAAAACGTAAGGGATATATGTTAAACGACTACACATTCAAAAACTTATACTCAAACACTTTCAACTATTTGTACATGTATAGTACTCAAAATTTCCTAAGGATCATTTTTATTCTTCCATATAATTTTATTAGAAATTAATTCACAATAATGGTATTAATTTCATTGATATACTTCAACAATTCCACAATTTGAATCAAGTCATGAGATCACATGACCATGCACTGCCCTAAATAATTTCATGTAAAACAGAAATAATGCTATTTATTTCAGCAAGAAATTTAGACTGCAAAAAAGTGATCCTAAGCAAATGTTGAGTAGTATATATCTAACGGCACTTTAATCCTGATTAATTTAAGTAATATTGTATTCAAGTAATGAATGGGATTGGATTACAGACAATGCCTGCTTAAGATCGCTCCCGCATCAAGGTACATACATGTATAAACAATACATTTATATCAAACATAACATAAAATGGGGAACTGTAATTTAAGTTTGCATGTAATGTTTTGACAAATAGTTTAGAATCTACCATGATTGTTTCCTGAATATTACACTTTTAGAAAGAATTTAGAAAAGTGAAAAATTAAAATTAAGTAGTAATAAATAGATAACGGAAACCCATAAGAAATATATCAAAACTATATCGGTCATTACAAAAATTAATGTTTTTCTTATGAGTGTTTTGTAACCAACAGTTAAAATTGTAAATGAAGATAATTGGAACAACAATATCCGATATTGGTAAAGAAATGGTAACATGTATGCACCACTATAAACAACTGCCCCCTTTTAATATCTTGTCTTACTATGTGAAGCTCTTATTTTCCCATTAGACAATATTTTTGTCAGGTACGGAACTACCGTTTATAGACAAATTGTTGGTATCCGTATAGGTAAGAACTGTGCACCTCTTGTCGCAGATTTGTTTTTGTATTACTATGAAAGAGATTTTCTGTTGATTCTTTCACCAGATACTCAGGCAGATGTAATTGAAGCCGTTAATGACACCTCTCCGTATCTGGAGTACATTTTGAACATTGCCAACCCTTTTGTGTTCTACTATGGGTATACTTCAGCTCAACAAAGCATTATATTTTTGGTACTGCCGCTTCTTTCTCGATTTACATCTCTCGATTGAAAATGGAGAAATAAGTAGTAAACTACTTGACAAGAGATATACTTTCAATTCGGATATTGTTAATTATTTTGACTTATACGGAAATTTTCCAACCTATCCGTCGTATTCGAAGCTACACCATCAGTACTACCGTTACCATAAACTTCGAAAAAACTTTGAAAAGTGATATTATAGTACTTCTGAACTTCTTTTAAAATATAAAAGTAATTTAAAATCTATTCTGCGTCAAGGACTGTCACACCATGCCTTCTATGGTGACGTGATTTACAAAAACCTCGTAAGATCCTTGGTCATGGTCACTTTCAAACAATCAAAAGATAGTATGACCCAATACAGTTTGAACGTACTGCATGCCTATTTGACCCACATAAGGTTCACCACTATGCTTTATTCTTTGTTATTCGATGAACGCGCAATGATGACGTCTGCCTAACTTCTGAATGACGATAACGTTTAATAGTTGTATTTAATCTTGTCTTGTCGTACCCTCAATTGTTGATCTTTTGTTGCTCTAGCTTCTGCCAAGTCTATGTGTACATGCTTTGTGATTTGCTGGACTTTTGTTATTTTCCGCCTTACCTAGGGTAAGAGTGAGGTTTGGTGCATCCTCGAACCTGGTTTAAGCCCCCAGCGACATTTTCCTTGTTATTGTCGTCTGACCTGTACACGTGTTGTTCTCTTCCAAGAGAACGAATCTTGAACTGAAACACTTCTTAATAAGTGAGAAATGGAGAAAATGTATGACAATTTTTTTTTATATGTGACAAAATAGACTTTATATGTTGCCATTTATTGCCGTGTATATACATATGTATTGTGTTGTACCTGTGTACTCATGGACCTAAAGGTCTTTTGTATTTTGAATAAATATATATGTTACATTTTCTGTTCGACTTTGATACCTACTTTTAACCGAAAACTCTTCATATCAACTTAATTTACACAAGTGTTTCCTAGTTTGAAATTAACTTGAGACAAACACGATCCGCCTATAAATTAATTGGAAGTATCGTGTGTTCTTTTACATGGATATACATTTAGTTCGATCATATATTAATATTCAAGAGCTACATATCAATATCCAAATATAGGCAAACACTTACGAGTTTTTCTTTCAGAGATAAGATTCAAATTAACAAAGACCGCACGGAACTGCTGTGGGGAATTTCAGGCATTCGTCGAGTTTTAGAAACTTATAAAAAAAAAAAACGTCTTCAATGAGCGAATGTAAAGCTAAGTAGTACTACGTCTTAAAAGGTTACACAGCGTGTTCCAACGCAATCAACTCACTAACAAGCCGCAAACCAGATATTGGTGGATTCGTTTTTCATTACGTGGTCCCACCTTAATTACATTAAGAGATGGGAAAGCTAATATTAGCAGGATTTTATAACGGATATTTCGACAATAAAAAACGTTCGAAAACATTTTTTACAAAAAAATGCGATAACCTATTTAAAATTACAATATGCACACTTTTAAAGCCGAAATTAAGGTTTTATTTAACACTCCAGCCAACCCCGTTTTCGCTTCTTGAAGAAGGGGTTGGATGGGATATGAAGGTTAATACTCGAATCATGTAATGCTGATATATTTTGAAACAAATCCCGTATAAAGTCCGATAATCCTACGAAAAATAGAGGTGTAACTCGGAAAAAAATTAAACACGTTAAATCTTAAACTGTTTTGAAATCCTGAAACAATTCCAATAAACGGGAGAAGAAAGTGCCCTGGACGTAGATTGTTAATAAATTATCGGTAATAATAATGACTTTAAACATGTTAAAAATACTTCAGATCGGCATTTTGTATCTGAAATTTTTTATTTTAACGATGATACTTACTCATAAGGTAATGTTCAATACTGTGTGAGGCCAGTATGCTGCGCAATTATTGTTGGTGGATTGATTAAGCAGTTACTGGGTTTCACCTTGGTTCGCCGTACAACACAAGAAAAACTCATTCACCTTTGCATGGTGGATTGATACACCAGCTACTGGTTATCACCCTGATTCACCGTACAACACATGGACAAGACAATTACCTTAGCCTGGTGGATTAATGAACCAGCTATTGGTTTTCAACCTGATTCATCGTATAACACAAGGAAAACAAATGTACCTTCGTATGTTGGATCGATCAACCAGCTACTGGTTTTCATCTTGATTCATAATGCAACACAAGAAAAACACATTTACCTTCGCGCGGTACATTGATGAACAAGCAAGCTATCACCCTGATTCACCACAACACAAGAAAAACAAATTTACCTTCGCGCGGTACATTGATAAACAAGCAAGCTATCACCCTGATTCACCACAACACAAGAAAAACACATTTACCTTCGCGCGGTACATTGATAAACAAGCAAGCTATCACCCTGATTCACCATAACACAAGAAAAACAAAATTATAAATGATAAATAACAGTATGTTTATGAATGGCATTATCTTGATGCATAATATTTTAAAACAATTGAAAGTTTGAAAGTAAGAGCATACAGCCAGACATAGAATTGCTCTCCATATCAATCTGCGGTGATATGGTAGAGGTTTGTCCGTCTTGCCGCCATATAACCCATATTGTGTTGCGGTGCCGTAAACCCATGTTCAAATAAATTCACAAACGAAAACCATCTTCGATCGGTAACTTAAGAATATACATACAGATTAAGTGACGTATCGCTGCCATGATCTGTCCTTCAGAGTGAATTGAATCGTGTGGTATACCTTAATTGAAGAAGTGGCAATCCAGGAAGCATTGGCAAGATTTAACCCAACACTCACTCATATATCAATATCCACAAGTGAATATTGAAATAAACACGACCCGGCCTTAAAGTTATCGAAAGTACTTCGTCGATAGTAAATAAATCTGAAGTGCATATCAAGGTTCTTTAAAAGTACCATATACCTATTGAATATTGTATCGCTATGCAAATATACTCATATGCCTGTGACATGTAATATTTTCTTACATGTTTACAGATAAGTTTCAATATTGTGTTTGACCGTTATGTGGTTCTAGTTCATGGTGGTCTCCTGACATTGGTCAAGTGGCCCAATATGTCTCAATATCAACGAATATTACATTGTATTGAAAAACTATTATTAACAGATCTGCAGAATGATAGAAACCAATCAGATTTTGTCCGTAGTAGTTTCGTATGTCAGGTTTGAAATGTATTAACATAATCTTGTTTAAAAATGTCTGCTAGAACCCGGAACCTTCAGGCCAGCAAATAGACGACGCTTCAACCAACTGCGCCAACGTCGATAATTTGCACCAAAAAATCGTATTAAATAGTATTTAACAAATATTGAGATCTGCAATATCATTGGTTCCGATCATTCGGCATTTGAGCGATCTATAATCGTGTTCTGTTATGTAAGAATTAACACTCAAAATCGGTTTGTACACTTCTCTAATACAAGTTGTATTTGTACGAGAAAGTATTGCAGGATGTTGTGCGATGATAACTGTAGGAGTAAATTAGATATCAAGCAAAGTGCTGGCATGGCGCAGTCGGTAGCGCGGTGGTATTGTAACCGGAGGCCCCGGGTTCAATCCTCCGTGGTGCCACTGAGTTTCGTCGGTTTGTTCTTGGGCAAGACACTTTCCCTTAGCCTCGTCCGTCGGATGTGGACGTAAACCGGGCGGTCCCGTGTATCGTTCTATCCTCCGAGCACGTTAAAGAACCATTCGAATCAATTCGATAATAAGAGTAGGACACGGTTCCCGGAATCCTATGTCCCTCTGAGGCGGCTCTAAATAACCTATACTGTATTTATGAGCCGTTAAACAACATTCAATTCAATTCAATTAAAATCAGCAGCTCAGTTTAATATTCCTGAATCATTCCGAAGTTTAATATGCCTGCCCATAGACAAGTAAAAAAAAGGTCATAAACAAAATCGAAATTGCCGTGTTCCACTACGCCAGCCTTAAAAGGTTCTGCGTATTGTTTAATCACCCTTAGGGTATGTTCCTTGCTTTTTAATTTAGTAGTTGACTGTTTTAATTTAGTAGTTGACTGTCAGTTGTCTGCGGAACATTTAACTGTTATAGGTGAACTATATTCAATATAACCAGCAATTTGTAATGTGCAACTTGCTTTGAACTAGTTAAAACAAAACATGTTAACAATGATATGCACGTGTCCATGTTACGTAAAATAGGTAACGGCACTACGCAAGATTTCTCGGTATCGGTGGTACATTTTCAACTACTTTTTGTTTTCTTACTTGAATTTCGAATGGGTGGTTCCACTACGCCAGCCTTTAAATGTTCAGAGTAAATCACCCTTAGGATATGTTGCTTGCTTTTTAATTTAGTAGTTGACTGTTATATGTACCTGTGATACGTAGGCTTCATAACCTCTGCTCCCAACTAAATTTCATTTTATTTATTTCGTTTAGCGCAAAGCGTTTCGTTAGAAACTGGGACCATATGCCGCTGGCCTTGGAATGGTATGAAAATGGAATCATTGAAGGTTCCATGTTCACCGTCATATGCATACCATTTTCGGGATGGCTCAACGTCTCACAACACAGATAATTTTACATAGCTGTGCATATGTAGCTGGACCCCTCTGGACCACTGTAGAACCTAATGAATTTTCTTAAAAATATTTTCTTTGTGAAACTTGTTGTCTGTTGCACGAAATATCCAACAAAAAACACGGGGTTGACCAATTTGCTTTTTTTAATATCAATAGTTTGAAGAGACCCTCTTGAAATTGTCCATTTCACTGACATTTTCAAATGTATCACTACCCAGTATTAGATTCTCAGATCTGGGCTCAGAAACATTCAGGCATATCCTAACCTGTATGAAATCATGAACTTGTCCCATTCTTGTCACCTGCAACAAAAAAAGAGAAAATATTTGCACATTTTAAGAAATAAGCAAGAACCGAATAACATAGATCTTTTTTTTAAGCTCCAGAAAGTTCTACCGTGACTGGCAAGGGAAATAACTGTTTAGTGAGACCTCAAATGTCGGTACTATTGACATTATAAATATTGAGTTCTGCTCAACCCGGGGCTAGAGGGCGTGAACGGTAGTAATGTTCACTACCGTTCATGAAAGTCTCAATCAAACCGAGACTGCAATAACGTGTTCGACGATTACCAAATTTCTCCTTTCATACCTTTTTATTCGGAATTTCAGTGTGCCTATTTAATCCTTATCACCGCTAATAATAGATGTCGACAAAATGTTCGTTATTGACGAATTAATGGTAACATTCAACCCAACAACCTTTCATACCAATTCAATTTCCACAAGTGCTTCCTAGTTTGAAATTAACTTGAGACAAACACGATCCGTCCATAAATTAATTGGAAGTACCTTGTGTACTTGTACATGGTCCTGTATTTAATTCGATCGTATATTAATAATCAATATACGAGTACCACAATATCTAAATATGCGCAAAAACTTACGAGTCTCTCCTTCAATGGTAAGATTCAAATTAACAACACAGACCTGCTGAGGGAACTTGCAGGTTTTCGTCGAGTGTTAGAAAGTAGTAACACACAAAAATGTCTTCAACGAGTGTTGCTAAGTACGTCTTAAAATGTAACACAGTAATCGTGTCGCTTGATTGGATTTCTGGCTCTTAACACAAACGCTGAATCAGAACATGATCACAGAATTCTTTTTAATTAATTATGTTGTGCTGTTAGTATTACTGTGTGTGTCTGGATGTGAAACCCCGCGAATGGTGGGTTAACACAATCGGCTGAGAGTGTATTTATTTGCGTGTGTTTTTTCTTCTTTCTTATTTAAATACTCGACCCAACATGAGAAAACAAATGTCTGATAGTAGTTTTTTTTATCCGTGCGTGCGATACATATTAACAGTTTTCTTGATTGGGGTTTGGTGTTGTGTTGTTTCTCCTATTTCTGTATTATGATCTTTTTATTGATATTTTTTCTGACGAATTCGTGTATTTCGTTACTAAGATTGGCATTTCAAAAATGCTAGTTCCATTCTACACGCCCGTTTGAAAAAAAAAAAGAACTTATTACTGTAAAGAGTTATCTGCCGTCCGTCCGTCCGTCCGTCGGTAAACAATTGCACATTCAGCGCGATAACTTTGATTATTGCATGCCTGAGAGTACTTTCTGTTGTCCAAAGTCGAATGATATATTCAGTATAGGAAGACGAAAGTGTACTGATATTCGTATAACGGCACACTTTTCACTTTTTCAAGTTTTGTTATTAGGTCTGTGCATTCAGTTTATGAATAAATAGTAAAGGTCATATACCCGGACACCTAGGAAAAACAACAAACGAATAATGTCCGTTAGGCGGCACTCTTCTTTATGATATATTTATATAGGATCAATCCAAGTTGTTAACATACGAATTGATTTTACTTTTTTCGTAATCAGGTGCAATACGCTTCATTATACTATCGCAATCACAAACAATCTGCCTTTGTTTTTTAACACAAAACAAAATTGTAAAGAATGTTAACGCCATACGACGATACACATGTACTGATCACAAAACATGGTAATCTAGAGGTGTGAAAGAAAATATATATCGATAAAGAATAAATAACTGCATTCATATTTTTAGAAAAATACCGTGTAAAGAAGTACTACCATTATACTATTTACGCCCAATCAACAGCTAATGGTGCGAACAAGCCAGTGCTATCAGTATATCAATTGCGCGAGTTCATTGATTCATAAATCTCCTTTTTGCAAAATGTGTTTGGTCGATGCGAGGTTTGTCATTTCATTTGACGTGTTAGCCATGTTTTTACACGTACAACTTATACATAGTATATTTGGTGTTGTCCGTACGTCTGTTCGCTTCTCCGTCCGTCCGTCCGTTACATAATCATGTCCGCTCTATAAATGTATGCATCCGGTTAAGGTCAAAATCATAAAGATAATATTATGCTAATACACGTATCATAAGGTCTATTTCCTGTCCGCTCCATAACACTCCCTAATGAGGTCCATTTTATGTCCGCTTCATAAATCTCACATGCATGGAGGGATTACGAATAAATCGGCACACACACTCATCTCACCAAGACGATGGGCAGAACCTAAAATCGGAGTCTATAGCTTCAAGGTTGAGGTGGGGGCGTCCGTGGCCGAGTGGTTAACGTTTCTGACTTGAAATCACTTGCCCCTCACCGCTGTAGGTTCGATCCCTCAGGGGCCTAGGACTCTTTATGTGAGGAAGCTATCCAGCTGGCTTGCGAAACGTCGGTGGTTCTACCCAGGTGCCAGCCCGTGCAAGAAAATTGCCCGGAGGGGCACCTGGGGTCTTCCTCCACCAATGGAAGCTGGAAAGTCGCCATATGACCTTAGCTGTTGGTGCGACTATAAAATCCAATTCAATTCAATTCAAGGTTGAGGTCAATAAGGGCATATACTTTTTTATATACATATAATAAGTTACATTTTGTGTCCGCTCCTTAACTCTCAAATACTACATTAAGACCGTGCGGAACCTACGTTCCAGTTATCTATCTTCAAGGTCAATGTCATAAAGGTCATAATCATCTTATATGCATATAATGAGGTATATTTCATGTCCGATCCATTTATCTCACATGCCTGAAGGGGTTTTGAATTTCGTTTGCAAAAATACTCACCTCATTGCGTTTACGTGCAGAATACAACACCAGGGTCTCTATCTTCAAGGTCAACGTCATTAAGGTCATATACTTCTAAGGTAAATTTTATATGTCCGCTCAGTATCTAGAAGGTCAACGTCATAAGGGTCCTATTCCTCTTATATGCATATAATAAGGTATATTTCATTTCTGCTGCATACATCTCACATGCAAGGAGCGATTTTATTCATGCAGTCCCCTCCCCCACACCCCTGCGAGAGTGCCTAACCCACCACCCCCACCACTATCCCCTGTCCTGGAAAATACTGTTTAGTTTTTCTTCTTTTCTTTATTCTTCCTTAATGACCACCTTTAATCCAGCCATTATGTTACTCTCCCCCCCCCCCCACCCCCCCCCCCCGCACCCACACACCCACACCCCAATTGTTTGTCTGTGTTTACTTTTCTGTCTATACTTCTACCCAGAAAACTATTATCATACTTCAGCGGGGTAATGTAAATTCACAAAATGTCTTTGTTTTTTTTGTAACACTCGTTAAGTTAACGCTTAGCTCGGCGTTATACATTCGTTAGGAGGCGAAGATTTACCCGACTCCGGAAAAGTAGCTAAATACTGGCGCATAATTGTTATTAAACTTTGATTGGGCTTGTTCAAACACATTTTGACGTGATAGCTTTTACAGATTTGGTATACTTTTCGAAACATAGGTTTTAATCAATGGAATTGTTTCATTTACGCAGCGGTTTCATTTTACACGTCCGGTGATAATATAATTAGTGCACTTGACAATTATTTTGTTAGCTATTGATGTGTACCTAATTGATTTATATCTCAAATGCTGAACTAACTTCGATATCTTAAGTGTAATTATAAAAAGCTGGCAGTCTGATTTTCTAACTTTGTGCCGTATCAAAATATCTATAAGGTCATTAAATAGCCTTGTACTTATCGTTAAAAGTAAACTTTTCAAAAGTCAGGTACGCTCAAGCAACTATTTCTTTTTTTATCGTTATTGCTGCGTTTGTTTACCTGTCATAAAGTAATCTTACTTTGTGGCAATATTGTGTTTACATTGTTCCTTTAATTTCAAACGAAACAAACAGTTTTCGCGTGTTGATAGAAACGCCTTCGCTACGTGGCCAGGACCTTAGTTAGCCTCGTTAGGAAAATGATATAGCTGAAAACGCGTGAAGAATAAATATTAGGTTTTAAATATGATATTAAACGTTTTTATTGACCTGCCTACTCGGTTTTATACTCTTCAGTTCATCCACTGAAATTAACTGCATCGCTTTTCATATCGGGTTCATTCTGCGTTTGCATAGAGTAGGTGTATTAAATTCAAAAATGTGGCACTTGATTTGAAAAGGTGTTATCGATTAACGTGAGCTATTGATTGATATACGATACCGTAAAAATAGCATTCAAATGGCAGGTAGTGAGGAAGGCTGAGGATTCATAATGGATTCTAATAGACTGTAAGTTGTTTTGTTTTACAAAAAAAAAATAAAAAAAATAATAATAATATATTATATATTCGTTGTAATACTACTACTAATAATAATAATAATGATAATAGTATTATTAGTGTTAGTGTTAGTATACGAGTCTAATAGTAATTATAGTAATAGTCTACTAATATCATTATGTACTAAACAAATAAAACAATTCTTTTTTTAAGAAGTTCACAATACGGTCCACAATAAAATATGTAAACAGGCATATACATGATATATAATATATATATATCAATTGCAATGAAACGTTAATGTAGTATTAACAAGTATACTACCACTGACGTAGGTACCCAGCATACCGTATTGAAGTTCATGTGTACTTGTTTTATTTGTAAAGTTGTACACTTAAATGCGCAAACGTACTTGATTAATTACAGATTGTAAATGTAAAATAATAACTGCGATAAGAACGTATATTTTTTGTCTAAACTTCGAAGACGGTGGCGGAAATAGGTATCACACGCTGCGGTGGCGGTGATGACGGCGACGAGGGTCAATATATTTACTTAAAATGTTGCGTTAACATTTATCAACTTCCAACATTTTCAACTTTATTTATTTAAGTTCAGTCAAATTTCTATAACGTCTTCAGTATTTTCAAGGGTGTGACAGTGCTTTTTGTCCGCGGCGCTTTTTGTCCGCACAAAATTTGAAAAAGAGACGCTTATTGTCCGCTCGGCGCTTTTTGTCGGACAAAAAGCACGTGCACAAAGGGCACTCACTCAGACACTGTAATGCCTTTTTGCAAAAGAATGATCCTTTTTCCGACTTAGAGATTTTATTTCTTGACAGCAATATACAGGTATACACTTATTGACGACACGGACACATTTTATTAATAAGTCAACATTTTCCAGTTGGAACAATGTTTTATCTTACTGCTCATGGTTTGAAAACCTCTACCCTCTAATGGCCAACCCCTTCACCCCATCACTCTCCTCAAATATGAAAAAAAAGGGGGCATGGCATGTTGTTTAATATTTAGTGGAAGAAAGGGAAACATTACTTAAATTATAAAGATAACACATCAAAATGAACATTATTCGTAGAACTGTGATCATGTTTCGGGGTAACGATACACTAATTATGTACGAAGCATGTATATATAGGTTTCAATAAGTGCATGTTCTCTGTTTTTGAGGGTCACTTACTTCGTTATGGTCCATTTTGCTTCGGTGTTTAAACCTTTGTCTAGACATGAGGGTTGACGGCTGCAGCCTTGCTCTCCCTTTCTCTTACGCCCGTGATTGGTATTGGAAACATATCACGAAGTATTTGAGTTTGTTTCAAAACTCTTACTCACTATCTTAGGCAATTTTGCCATTATAATAAACATCTTATTGCATTCTCATATCAGAATCAAATGATTCCTAAATAAAGCAGCCACACATATACCTCATATGAGGCAGTTGATACAATATGTATATAATAGGAGTTTCATATAAGTTTCATATGAGAATAAATTCATAAAAATATCCATTTTAAAACACACATTTTCATATAATTTCATGAAAAAAAAAAACATTTGTCAACTTTCATATGATTCTCATATGATACTTATACGATTCATATATATTTTTTTTTATATAACAAGCATGTACTCCTTCTTTTATACAAGTATCATATAACAGATATAATATAAGAATCATATAGGAATCATATGATACTTATATGTAGCAAAACTGGTAGTGTAATTGAAGGTGTGATTTGTTTAATTATTATTATTTTTTTTTTTTTCATTTTTGCTTTTGCTGACCGTTCCAAGTCGATACTCCAGTTGTCTAGCCATTTACTTTTGTGGTATCGCACACTTTGCATCTGTTTGTCCATCAGTACGTGGTCCCGCCTTTATTCCATTAAGTGATGGAAAATCTTATATTATATTATATTATAACGGATATTTTGACAATAAAACATGTTTAAAAACATATTTTACTGAACAATTTATTTTTTAAATTTTGTTTAAAATTACCCATTAAATGTTGTAATTTTAAAATATGCTTTTTTTAAGCCGAAATTAAGGTTTTGATTCATACCCCCAGCTAATCCCGTGTTCGCTTCTTGGAGAAGGGGTTGGATGGGGTATGAAAGTTAATATTGAGACCACGTATTCTTTCATATCGGACAAGGATATCCGTCATTTTACCGGGGCTAGATATTTCCATCTCACCCTAGGGTCGAGATCAAATTCACGCGAGCCAACATCCGGTATGCAGGAAAACATGCAAAACGTTAGTAGCTGGCGGCGTCAACGCGCAACATGTCTCTGATATGCAAGAAAAAGAATATATCATGGGTATTCGGTTCAGATAGGGAATTCCAACCCTCGGTATAAGTGTTTTAATCGGAACCTCGGCAGAGCCTCGGTTCCGATAAAAAACACTTATACCTCGGGTTGGAATTCCCTATCTTCACCGGATACCTATGAACGATTCTTATAATGTGTAATGATGCATGCGGAGCGAGGTGGTTAGAGGTAGAGGTTGGACAATATGATCGAAAAGTCGTGGGTTCGATACTTGTCTTGTCCATATGTGTTGTGTCCCTGAGCAAGACACGTTTACTTATCTGCATTTGCTTAGTACTGGTTCTACCCAGGAAGACATCGAGAGTGATTACAGTCAGTTCAGAGAGCTTTCGTTACAACTGATGTAAAATAAATAAGTTTAAACTACGGATTCATGTTTTTGTTCGATTTTGTATCCCTTTCTAATCGTCTAAAATTCAGAACAGCGAATGATGTTGTTTTTTGTCTTCTCAAAAGTGAATATAAACAGGTTTGAGAAGAAAATGTGTGTATGCAAATATTGACTGAGTGACACCGCGAAACGACGTTTGTAATACAAGTGGGAGATAAAACCTAGATTAGGTAATAAATCAGAGTTTACTTGAAACTTCTTTTATGAATGGATGTGTATCTCTGACTGCTTTGATGGATTTAAACAGCAAACAAATGTTCAACAAATATTTTAAAGACATATTATGTGTTTTAAAACATACCTCTGTCATGCTTCGCGTTTCTTTTAAAAGAGTTATTTCATAGTTGTTTGCTAATGTCGTACACCTATAGCTATATAAACATTGATAGACACAGTGAGACTCGGTGCATTCCTAAGGATTATAGTCCCGCCACATGATAGGGCGCAGTATACTGTGGCCTTTATTTTTATTATTTTTTTTGTGGTTTATGGTGCATTGTGGGATCTCGATTTTAAATACTCGGAGTAATTGATCAGTGGGGATGTATTTTACAGCGTTTAACTCTACTGGCCAAAGACCAGAGGGGAGTTTATGGGATAATGTGTCGTCCGTCGTACGTCCGATGATATGGTCTTCATTTTATTTCTATATTTACCAAACTTTGTCAGGTCTTTATATGATTGAATTCTTGGGCTAGTTCGAAGATCAGATTGGTAATACCAGAGTTATGTCCCTTGATTTATTGATACAAGCCATATTCTATCTTATGAACACTCTATCACCTTTATTTTGAATTTGATCATTGCCAAACTTATCCAGATCGTTAATACTGATAAAAACTTGGACGAATTCGAAAAGCAGATAGATCTAATCAGTCACACTAGAGTTATGGCTCTTGTTTTACCGAAAAATGCCGTATTCTGCCTTGTGAACGCCCTAGCACCTTCATTTTATATTTGATCTTTATCAAACGTGGCCAAATTGTTGATATGTATGTAAGCTCAAACCAGTTTGAAACCCAGCTAGATCAAAATAATAACGCTTGAGTTATGGCCCTTGTTTTACCGAAAATGTTCATATTTTTCATTTTGAAGACTCTACTGCACCTTCATTCATTTACTGAACATGGCCATATTGTTAGTTTTAATAAAAGCTAAATTAAATTCGAAAACCAACTAGATCAAGCTTGATTTTAAAAATATGTTCTACTTTACTTTGTTATCACTCTAGCTTCTTCATTTTTTCATTCGATCTTTACCAAAAAAAGACACAAAAAAACAAAACAATATGTCATGATTATAATAAAAGCTCTGATAAGTTGGAATAAAAACACATACATACCTGACTTACACCATCCTCAATTCCCCACCCTATCCCCACTACTCCCCACCCCCACCCATCCCCATCACCCATACTCAACCCTTTCAATTATTGTTTTTTAAAGTGTTTTATTTTATGAAGTAATCTCGGGTGGTAGAAAAATTATAAACACATTCAAAGCCATGTTAGACTAGAAACTGCAGAGTGGTGGTCCTTGAGCTGTTTAAATGTGCTATAATTGTCTTTGTTTACTCTCTAGCTTCTTCATTTGTAATTTGACCTTTACTAAGAAGAAAAAAAGGCTCGGGAAATCTACCAGCCATATCTGAAACCACATCCTTCAAACCACTCGTTTTAACATCCATTGTTAGGCAGTAGAGCACATACAAGGCCTGCTGGGACTCTTGTTTAACCCTTAACCCACTAAGCACGACTATAATAGCCTTTGCGTCCATTGTAAACCCAGACCAGGGTTACAATGTCCGGCTGCTGATAAGTCATTTCCCCCAAAACACACCTTTGTCACATAATGGAATGGTCTTAATTCAAAGAAAGAACAGTCCATTACATATATGTAGCGGGTTAAGGGTTAATACCTGATCCAAATTTTTACGAGCTGCGATTGATCGTACGATCCCCGGATCACTTATACATCGGCGCCATAAAGGAAACTCACAGATAACAACAATCGTGAACGCTCGGCCAATCCCGTCACTCTTCGGGATCCCGCCTCGTGTGTATCACGGCGCTTCGGTATGTTCAAAATCTTCACATTCTGTTAGCCGGAAGGCAACGGCACAGAAAATAGTGCACTGTTGCTAAGCAGTTGCTACATAAACAATCTGGCCGCTTGCCACACGTGTTGATGTAAGATTTGCGTTGCATGTTTGTTATTTACAATACAGATAAAGGTTTTATCACTGCTTTCACGTTAATAAACTATAGATGGAGCAATCGGCTAAATGACATTGCAAAATGTTGAAGATAACTTGAATATTTTGAATACAAATTCTTTTGGTGGGAATCGGACGCGCGTCACGCTAGTATGACGTAACCAATATGGAAACCTGCGTATTACATTCGAGTCATGCTGCGAAGCAGTGTACGAGATGTTGCGAATAAGATAACAATTGAATTTAAAAGGATACACGGCAATCTTGATATTTTTAAAACTCAAGGCGTTCCGTTAGTTTTTCAACATAACTTGCATTTGTTTAATTATTAAAGGGACAGACGGCAATCTTTAAGTCGTTATCAAGCATTAAAATTAGCCTCTCGATTTATTAATCCAACATCAGTTTGATATGTAAATACAAGTTTAAGTTTTCAACTGTTCTTCGCTATTTGGTTTGAACATATTATTGGTGAAATATAATCAACAGTTAGTAATATGCAACATCAATTTGCTTTATACTATTCTTATAATTATTATTAATGATTGAACAAATACAATTGATGTAGTCTCTTTAATATTAATTATAAGAATACCGTTGATTATATTTCATCAACAGTATAGATAAACATATGGTAGCATGGGACGGAAAAAAAGGAAACCCAAACTTTTATTTTAATTATATGCAAGCAGGTATAAAGTCAAATTGCTACTCGATAAATAAAATGTGACGCTAGTTTCTATGCTTGATAAACACTTCAAGATTGTCATATTATGTCTGCTTAATATATACTTTATACTTACCTGGCACAGGGAATACCGTGCTAGGCAGGTTTCCCCAGGAAAGAGGCCCTTCCATTGCATTACGGTTGGGCCCATAAGTCTTTGTTATGTATATGTACAGTAAAATCCACGTGGTGTGGTCGGTCTCTCGGACGGCACTATGAAATTGTAAATATTTTTAAATGACTAAACGTACATATGTTTAGAAGAGATTTATGGAAAAAATATACTTCGACGAAATTGTGGAAGGGTGTGGATGGATAATTGTACTTTTTGGACACAGGAGTCTCAGCTCCAACCGAAATATGTCATGTAGTGTATGTCCATGTCATCAAAGTATATATTATTAAACAGTTAACGTTTTCATCGTGGTTTCGGTGAATTGTTTCAGAGTTTAAATCGTTGGTATTTGAAATGGACATTTAAAATATTCGTGATTAAACTACACAACTACTACACTATTTCCTTTTTGTATGAAATAAATGTCCTCGAATGTGGTTGCGTAAAACTTCTTGTTTCAAGAGTGCAAGTGTGATACGTCAATGGCGCTTTGTGCAGAGTTCGTTCAATGAACAGAACGCACAGAAAAACAACTGCCGCTTCTCGCTATGGTCAACTGCCCCCTTGTCGTTGTGGATTTAAGCCCTCGTGGGACCAGTAATCGTTTTGTGAGGAAACTATCCAGCTGGCTTGCGGTAGGAAAGTCGGTGGTTTTACCCAGGTGCCAACCCGTGCAGGAAAATTTACCGCAGGGTAGGGACCTGAGGTCTTCCTCCGTCAACAGCTTATGACCTTAGCTGTTGCTGTGACTATGAAATCCAATTCAGTTCAATTCGCCTTGGTCAATATTGATGCTAGCGTCATGTCAGAACTTGTTTATTGTCTTCGGGGAAATCTGGGTCAAATATCAAGGATATTACCACATACGCATCCTTTTAAAAAATGTATCTCAAGCAATGCGGTCAACCACACTTCTTCAAAACTAATGAGTTTTAGGTCAACTACTGTTAGAATTATGTACAAAGTGGCCTAAATAGTGAACACTAGATAAGGTATGGTCGATAACCGGTGTTTAAAGCCTTTTAGAGTAATTTGATATATTATCATACAAAACTGATATCCATAATTCCTAGGACTATGCCCTTCGTTGAGATCGACAGTGTTTCATCTGATACTACGAATCTAATTCATCTGTATTAAACGTAAATATATTATATTGCTATCGTAAACATAAATAATATATTATCACTAGATAATTACAAAAGGCAATACGGACACAAACACATTAACTAAACGAATTAAGTAACAGTATAAAATTATAAATTACAGTTGATGTCTAGTTTTCAAAATGTCAGTGACCATAACATACCAGACGTTTAACCTTTACCCTCGTCTAAACATCCACCCTTCCCCCATACCATGCCCCTCCCCCAAATACGACACCACCATCATCACCGGACTTTCGGCAAAATTCGGCAATGTTAATAGTTGATAGCACATCAGAAATCCATTAATTCATTAACACAAACATCTTTATTCTTAAAAAACAAATCGAGGCGATACGCTAGTTTTTAAACACAATTCAAATAGTTAATACTCTCGCACAATAGCTTATGTTTGCATATTCTATTAGTTATTTCAATAAATTCTTACAGCAGAGCGTCAAGGTTACAGTGTATCAGCACACAACGCATGGCAAATACTTGTTCCTTTAATCTACGTTTTATTGAGGCATATATTATATGTATAATTGTTTTCGCTTTTTGTTTTAATGCATATGTTTTGTTTTTTTGTTGTTTTTGGATTTTAAGTGATGTCCTTTTTTCATGGTATGAGGTGTTTCATTTTGTAAAATGCTGGTGTTTACTATGGTGGCTACTTGTGTACCCACCCAGTCACGAAAGATTGACACAGGGCCGACCAGTCCTAGCATATCTACCCACCCGGTCACTTAAGACTGACACAGGGACGACCAGTCCTGGCACATCTACCCACCCAGTCACATAAGACTGACACAGGGCCGACCAGTCCTGGCACATCTACCCACCCAGTCACGTAAGACTGACACAGGGACGACCAGTCCTGGCACATGTACCCACCCAGTCACGTTAGACTGACTCCGGGCCGACCAGTCCTGGCACATCTACCAACCCAGTCACGTTAGACTGACTCCGGGCCGACCAGTCCTGGCACATCTACTCACCAATCACGTTAGACTGACTCCATGCCGACCAGTCCTGGCACACCTACCCACCCAGTCACGTTAGACTGACTCCGGGCCGACCAGTCCTGGCACATCTACCCACCCAGTCACGTTAGACTGACTCCGGGCCGACCAGTCCTGGCACATGTACCCCCTCAATCACGTTAGACTGACTCAGGGCCAACCAGTCCTTGCACATCTACCCACTCAGTCGCGCAAGCCTGACACCAGTCACGTTAGACTAACATCGGGCTAACCAGTTCTGGAACATCTCCCCACCAAATCACGTTAGACTGACAACGGGCTGACTATTTCTTGCACATCTACCGACCCAGTCACGTTAGATTAACACTGGACCGGTCAGTTCTAGCACATCTACACAACTAGTCAAGTTAGACTGATATCGAGCCGGTTAGTTCAAACACTACCGTTATATACTGAACTTCAAGCAAGGCATCAACTATCAGTACCATTGTTAAAAAGTAGTTGATGTGTTCCGGGTGGAAATCGAACCCACGATCTCCCGGCATGGAAGGAGGACACTCTACCAACTCTAATACCTGCTATGATTTTACAGATGTTAACATTTGTAGTGAATGAAGCGTATTAATTTAATGAAATTCAATATAAAATTATTATGAAAACAAAACCCATTTCCCCTTAATTCCACTTTGCGTCAGCACAACACAATACAAAGGAAGTGCGAACATAGCCATACAACTATATCGGTTTTATGTCATTAAAAGGGAGATAATTCTGTGAATTAAAGATCCCAATAACAGTTCAATATTCAAGTTTTATCGTATTCAAGGCTCATTAAGAGCATCTGATATAACAAATTTACATTGTGCAGAAAAACAGAACAATAACAAAACTATTTACATAACAGAACTATTTACATAACAATACACATAATCAATATTGTCAGGAAGTACCATTCTCTAGTGTCAATAAAAGCATGAAGAAAAACATCGCGAGGTCATACGGCAATATTAATTCTTTGAACAAACTAGTGGCATCACGTCAGGTTTCACTCTACAACATTTGCATATTCGCATATCTAATTTGAAACGTTCTAAAACATAAAATATGGGTTTATTTCTAATTGCGGAGTATACTGCATTATTAATTCAGCTTGGTTAAACAATGAAGACAAAGTACAATTATGTCTTCCCGATTTTAAATGTTAAAAGTTTAACATGTTTAAGCTTTAAAGTAAACATGGAACATTGCATTCAATAATTAAGAATATTTACATTCACTTGATACTTTCTGTTTCGCATAATCTTAACTTTTCAAGGAGGCGGAGCTATTGCGCATGCTTCAAATGTGCCCCTTTACACTGTCTAAATAGACAGACACAATTGTAATTATTACCTGATCTCCTATATAAATGCTATATCGTCATTTCGTGCTAATTCATTAAGGAAAAGACTGTTCCCGGTGAAAACGAACTGTTACCGGGCTTTAGTTTCGACTGTTTCCCTCACGTGCTGGAATTTCGTTTGCGTGACGTCATGTTGCTTTTTTCACCATAGGTTACCATTATAAAACAAATTTTCATTTTCACTGTTTCGTACAGTAACATTAATCAGGTAATAAAACAGTTATCACATGTGTGTTTGGGGAACAGTCAAAACTGTTTTCCCTTGGTGTCGGGGGATGGCAGTGTGAACTGTTTCCTGAGGCCGATAGGCCGAGGGAAACAGTTCACACTGCCATCCCCTCCACCTCGGGAAAACAGTTTTGACTGTTCCCCAAACACACATGTGATAACTGTATACTATTGTGTCTTTCTTATCATTATCATACTCACAATGCACGTTATTGTTGGTATTACCGTGATGGGAAAATAATGTAAATTAAGGAATTAATTCGCATTCTTTAGGCTTGATGTTAAACACGCATAAACGCCCAAACAAAGCGAATCAATTATTTAGTATCGCTCGCATTGTCCACACTCTACCGTGTCGGCTCTTAGTTGTTAGTCTTGCGGAGATGCTATAAACCGGGCAGTAGCACGTGCACAAATATACACAGGCAAACACACGTAGAGTTATACGCTCGATGCATTAATCGGGGTGGTCTGTGGGTCCAATTCAAACTGGGCGGTCCCGTATATTGAGATATACTCTCCATTGAGATATATCCTCCGAGAACGTAAGCTATTCCATAGAAAGAGTTTGGCACATTCTCCGAATAATTATATATCCCTATCCCACCCCCACCCCTCCACACACACACACAAACCACCACCACCACCACGCCCACCCCACCCCAACACCTCCCTCGGTGTGCGGGTCTAAATAACATAAGCTTAGGTGTTAATTACTTAGCGTTAAATAACAACTCAATACTTCTATAGATTGATATCCGACCCTTTAAACTGGTTTGATCCATCAGGTGCTAATATGTAACCTTATACGCCCCTAAATCAACATTATTCTAGCAACACAACTATTATCGTGTTATGTATTGATCTTAGAAAGAACAGGTCGAACTATGGCATGGACTTATTTAAATCCTGTGTTAAATATAATTTTAATTTAGATTAGATATGTCTATGACCTGACACTTGTTATTGACGATGTGAAAATGAGTTCATGTATCGCTCATTTGACCATTGCTCATGCTGGACTAATGGTTAGAAAACGATAATATCAACCTATCCTTCATTCTCTTGGACCGCGTCGGTCTTGGGATCAATACTCGGTTCAGGTAACACCAAAACGTCATAACATGGTACATGTGCTAGTTGCTCCCTGTAAAACTATAGTGCTAGGACTGGTTTGTCCGGTGTCAAAATAGTGTGACTGGGTAGGGGTATCATGTCATGTGTCGAGGGCGTATTATTCCAGCGTGGCAGCACTTACAAGCTGAACATTGGGATGACTGCTACATCATTGAGCTCACTGCTAAAACGCGTGACTCCATGGCCGGGATGGTGAAGACGATGCGTTTATAACATTTTCGCCTCTCACCGCTGCGGGTTCGAATCCCGCTCGTCTTGTGAGAAAATGGCGATTCTTACGGATGACGCGAGGTTAACAGTACTGATTCTAACCAGGAAAAAGCGGATGGTCTGCCTCCGCCACGAACAAATCGACAGTCAAATGTAGCCCACAAATGTGCTGAATATGACGTGAAACACCGTTCAACATTACAACAACACTGCTACGACACCATCGTGATCTTACTAAACGATTTTAAAAGGTATATTCATACATAAAATGATTCATTCTCCCTCTTTAAGCGAACGATAAATTATACTCTTTAACAAATGTTTGAAAAAAGAAATATCAAAATTCAATTCAATTATCCGAAGCATAGATGC
Organism: Cyrtodaria siliqua; assembly: GCA_037043455.1. Lineage (NCBI taxonomy): Eukaryota > Metazoa > Mollusca > Bivalvia > Adapedonta > Hiatellidae > Cyrtodaria > Cyrtodaria siliqua. The sequence goes on from JAWPHD010008117.1 coordinate 49,837, forward strand.
GTAAATCCACATTAAATAACGGTGGATACACGCATCAGTAAACATTCTGCACACTTTTAGTACCCCTTCAGCATCTATTAACTATACATTAGAATTGATTTATTCGTTGGTGTTTTATTAAAAAGTAGTGTAGCATAGTCGCTGACATTTCTTTGTATTTGCACAGTTCTAAATCATTTAATTGAATGAATGACTGGTGTACTTTAACTAGTGATCGGAAATAAGAAAATGGGCGTGCTGCAAAACAAATAGGGTATGGTCTCATCGAGGCGTAGCCCATCTCGATGTTTAAATCAACCAATTCGAAGAGATCATACTCTATATATTACTTAAAGGGGCTGACACATGGCAATCTTGATTGTTTTAAAAGTTTGCGGCGCCCAGTTAACTTTCGATTTTCAATCATTAATATTATTTATAACACTATATTACATTTCTGCCCTGTGATTTTGAGGGAATTAAAAGTAAAAGTTGTAATTCCCTTGGGAAATAAATCCCTAGGGAAATTATAACATTTTGCCGGAACTACTTTTATAACTACATTGTTGTGACAGTTGTGGTGTATTCTAACGCGAAGTTCGAAAGTAAGGCAAAGTAGCCCCTAGTGAATCCATTTATTGAGGTAAATACACATTTTTGTAAATTAATGTAATATATATGCTAAGTCAATTTGTTTTTATTATATCGTGATTCTGTTTTATTTTCTTCTATGAAAATGATACTAATCAGTTCCTTTTTGATCTGATCAAAGGGGATTAATGATTTTTTAATTTTGTTTTAACTATTGCGCAATAGTGCTTTGTTTATTTTGTCAAATCTTACAATACCCATTCTTAGTACATTTTTAGTACATATTGTATAGATAGATTAGCATCATTACATAGTCTTAATGTGTAATATAATGCTAATATGTTATTATTATTATTATGTTGATGTTATTAGCTACTTTTAAAATATGTTGATAGTTTTATAACTATAGTCTCTTATAATTCTAATTAGAATGGCATGGCTATCTTATAATGTTTACGATGTTTTATTTGTGTTTGTATTTATCGTAAACCATGATGAGACTTTAATAAAGAAATGTATTTATACGGCACTCGTTTTTTTACTAGATATGTGAACTGGCCTCGGGAATTATATCCCGTAATACGAAAACAGTGTTGATTAACCTCTATAGTACAGAGCAGATCACTTACTGTTGATTACATTACACCAATAATATATTTAAATCTTTCGTAGAATAGAAACAAACAAAAGAAAGCTCAACATTTTATTTAATTAGACGCATGCATGCTTATACAATATTAATAAATTGAGATACTAATTCTAATGCTTGATAAAAAGCCTTCAGATTGCCAAAGGGTGCAAAATCACTTTGTGTGTGTTTTAATTAATATGATTTCCATCGTGAAAGCCGCCAAATACACACATTGAATTAATACCTTTAACGCGAGTCTTGTAATTATAAACTATATGAGCATTCATATTTTATAAAAGATGGAATTAATGCTGATCAAAATTACTACACTGTCGTACTGGTATAATGCGCCATAGCATAGATTTTATATTCATAAAAAAAAACGCCCGATTCAAACACATTTACATTTAAATCGATCGGGTAATCGTATAAATATTACTAAATTGGCTTAATGCTAAGGTTAAATATTTGTATGCATATTTTAATTCGAGAATGTTTGCTTGCAACGAATCATAACAAAAACGTAACACAACCACTTAACTCTCCCATTGAAATAGAAAATGGCATGACTTTACAAACCGCACACGCACTTGAAAACAAATAGGTTGATAGGATAGGATAGCAGAAACCACGACAATAAGCACAACACCATTAGAAACAGGGGAGGTAAACGAGATGTTGGTATTATAGCATGGTATAACGTAGTTGTTCTCCTTTCTCTTATTGTGGCGGTGAACGTGTTCAGGGGACTGAGGGGAGTTAAAGAACTTACAGCTAGGTCTGAGGGGAGTTACAGAACTATATGTGTATACTGTTTTTGGAGACTTCAAAGGAACTCTTGCGGAACGTCGATGGTTCATCCCATGTGCCCGTTCGTAAACGAAAATTGCCCGGAGGGGCTCACCAGTGGAAGCTGGAAAAGTCGTCATCTGACCTTAGATGTTCAGCGGTGCGACTATAAAATCCAATTCAGTTCAATTGAAAGGAACTAAAATTATGATGAATCCATACTAAGAAATGCGCACATTTACATAATTGATTGGTATAATTACCAAAGATGGTTTCATGTTCCTAAGAGTTCCAACAGAAGTGTTTTTTTTGAGAGAAGTTGGATTTTTCACGAGTTCCAAGGTGGAGTACACTTGTGCAAGATGATGGTTAATCCTAACAGCGTAATGATCATAGATATAATTTACATATATACATGAATAATTTAAATGTTTAATGATACACTTCGGTAGTGAACACATTAAAGGGACAAACACTCTGCAATCTTGATTAATTTGAAACATTCTCGACGTCCCAAAAGTTGTTCTAAATAACGAGCATGTATTAATAACGTGCATATAACTGTATATATAAAGTGCACTATAATATATGCAAATAACGTGCATATATGTAAATAATGTGCATATATATAAATAACGTGCATCTATGTAAATAACGTGCATATATGTAAATAACGTACATATATGTAAATAATGTGCGTATATGTAAATAATGTGCATATATATAAATAACGTACATATATGTGAATAATGTGCGTATATGTAAATAATGTGCATATATATAAATAACGTGCATATATGTAAATAATGTGCATACACATGTATATGTAAATAATGTGCATATATATGAATAACGTGCATCTATGTAAATAACGTGCATATATGTAAATAACGTACATATATGTTAATAAATACTTAATAAGAATTAGTTCAATGCAAATGTTTTGTGCATATTTCTTAGTGTTAAATATATTGCAACCTATGGTAGAATAACTGTAAAGAAAAAGAAAAAAAACACGATTTTTATGGTTTTTTAATTTAATTATATGCAAGCAGGTTTACATTCCAGATGATACTGTCTTAATTAATCGAGATGCTAATTGTAAAAGCTTATTAACTTCTTTCCTACACTGATGCCCCACTCCACACATCGACATATCTCACACATCGACATATCTCACACACACCACTTTTAACTGAGACCATGCGTGGATGAGGGGACGGGGTTGAGGGTTGCAAGTCGGTTAATTATTCATCGAGTCAGACAATTCAGTTAAACCTCTGAACTATTTGTTTCACCTTAATTTTTACTTACTTATTTACTTGTGAGTACTTTCTAATTGATCTGCCTACTTACCATTACTTACTTTATAACTTACTTGTTTCAACATACATACTTACTTATTAAATAATTACTTACTTCTTTCAATGTACTGGTTTACACTTACCAATTACTTATTTCATTATTTTCTTACTTACTTACTTACATACCTACCTACTTTCACATACAGTATTATTCAGTTGTTTCAAACTTCTTAATTAGGTACATACGTACTTATTTACTTACTTTTTTTCTTATTTGTTTACTTACTTTCTTCCTTACCGATTTACATGTTTCAACTTACTAGCAATGACGTACTTACTTACTAACACACGTATTTACTTTCATTTGCTTTCTTGTTTCCTCATTTTTTCAACCTTCTTTCTTACTTACATCCTTTCTAACGTACTTATTTAATGTATTGTTTACTTACTTACTTACTTACTTACTTACTTACTTACTTATTTATTTATTTACTTACTTACTTACTTACTTACTTACTTATTTACTTACTTACTTACTTACTTACTTACTTACTTACTTACTTACTTACTTACTTACTTACTTACTTACTTACTTACTTACTTACTTACATCCTTTCTAACGTACTTATTTAATGTCTTGCTTACTTACTTAATTACTCACTTTTTTTTTACATTTTTCATTACTACCGTACTGTCATTTGCATACTGTCACTTACATACTGTCTCTTACATATTGTCACTTACATATTGTCACTTACTTGTCACTTATATACTGTCACATACATATTGACACTTACATAATATCACCTACATACTGTCACGTACATACTATCATTAACATATTGTCACTTACATACTGTCAGTTACATACCGTCACTTACATATTGTCACTTGCATACTGTCACTTACATACTATCATTAACATATTGTCACTTACATACTGTCAGTTACATACCGTCACTTACATATTGTCACTTACATACTGTCACTTAAATATTGTTACATACATACCGTCACTTACATACTGTCACTTGCATACTGTCACTTGCATACTGTTACTAACATATTGTCACTAACATACTGCCACATACATACTGTCACTTACATACTGTCACTTACAAACTGTCCCTTACATGCTGTCCCTTACATGCTGTCACTTACATGCTGTCATTTACTTGCAGTCACTTACATGCTCTCACTTGCCTACTGTCGCTTACATACTGTCACTAACATATTGTCACTTAAATACTGTCACTTACATACAGTCACGTACTTAGTATCACATACATAACGTCATTTACATACTGTCACTTACATTCTGTCACTTACATACTGTCACTTACATACTGTCACTTACATACTGTCACATACATAATGTCACTTACCAGCTGTCACTTACCTGCTGTCACTTACATACTGTCACTTACATACTGTCACTTACAATGTCACTTACGTACTGTCACTTTCGTAATATCACTTACATATTGTCACTTACATACTGTCACTTGCATGATGTCACTTACATAATATCACTTGCATACTGTCACTTAAACACCATCACTTACATACTCTCACTTGCCAACTGTCACTTACATACTGTCACTTAACTGCTGTCACTTACATACTGTCACTTACATACTGTCAATTAAATACAGTCATTTGCATTCTGTCACTTACATACTGTCACTTAACTGCTGTCACTTATATACTGTCGCTTGCATACTGTCACTAACATACTGTCATTTACATACTGTCACTTACATACTGTCACTTACAAGCTGTCACTTACCGGCTGACAATTACCTACTGTCACTTACTTACAGGCACTTACATACTGTCCTTATATACTGACACTTGCATACTGTCACTTGCATAATCTCACTAACATACTGTCACTTACATACTGTAACGTAACTGCTGCCACGTATATATTGTCGCTTGCATACTGTCACTTACATACTGTCACTTACATACTGGCATTTACATACTGTCACTTACAAGCTATCACTTACCTGCTGTCACTTACCTACTGTCACTTACTTACAGTCACTTACATACTGTCCTTATATACTGTCACTTGCATACTGTCACTTGCATAATCTCACTTACATACTGTCACTTACATATTGTCACTTACATAATGCCACTTACATACTGTCACTTACATGCTGACGATCACATGCTGTCACACACTTACAGTCACTCACATACTGTCACTTACATACTGTCACTTGCATACTGTCACGCACTGTCACTTGTCTACTGTCACTTGCCTACTGTCAGTTTCATACTGTCACTTGCATAATGTCACTTAAATATTGTCACTTGAATACTGTTTTACATACTGTCACTTGCACACTGTCATTTACAAACTGTCACTTGCACACTATCACTTGCGTACTCTTACTTACATACTGTCACATGCACACTGTCACTTACAAACTGTCACTTGCACACTATCACTTGAGTACTCTTACTTACATACTGTGACTTACATACTGTGACTTGCCTACTCTAACTTACATACTGTCTCTTACATACTGTCTCTTGCATACTGTCACTTGCACTGTCATTGGCATACTGTCAATTGCATACTGTCACTTGCCTACTGTCACTTACCAACTGTCACTTGCCTACTGTCACTTGCCTACTGTCACTTACCTACTGTCACTTGCCTACTGTCATACTGTCACTTGCCTACTGTCACTTACATACTGTCACTTGCCTACTGTCACTTACATACAGTCACTTACTTACTGTCACTTACCTACAGTCACTTACATACTGTCACTTGCCTACTGTCACTGACATACTGTCATTGCATACTGTCACTTATATACTGTCACTTACATACTGTCACTTGCCTACTGTCACTGACATACTGTCACTTGCATACTGTCACTTACATACTGTCATTAACATACTGTCACTAACATATTGTCACGTGCATACTGTCATTAACATACTGTCAAATACGTATTGTCACGTGCATACTGTCACTTGCGTACTGTCACATAATAGCACTTGCATACTGTCACTTGCATATTGTCACTTGCATATTGCATATTGTCACTTGCATATTATCACTTTCATATTCTCACTTACATACTCTCATTTACATACTGTCACTTACATGCAGTCACTTCATACAGTCACTTGCATATTGTCACCTACATATTGTCACTTACATGCTCTCACTTGCATACCGTCAGTTGCATACTGTCGCTTGCATACTGTCGCTTACATACTGTCACTTTCATACTGTCACTTGCCTACTGTCACTTACATACTGTCACTTACATATTGTCACGTGCATACTGTCACGTGTATACTGTCACATAATATCACTTGCATACTGTCACTTGCATACTGTCACTTACATACTGTCACTTGCATACTGTCACTCTCATACTGTCACTTACATACCGTCACTTGCATACTGTCACTTACATACTGTCACTTACATACTGTCACTTGTATACTGTCACTTGCATACTGTCACTTACATTCTGTCACTTACATACTGTCACATGCATACTGTCACTTACATACTGTCACTTTCATACTGTCACTTGCCTACTGTCACTAACATACTGTCACTAACATATTGTCACGTGCATACTGTCATTTACATACTGTTAAATACGTATTGTCATGTGCATACTGTCACTTGCATACTCTCACATAATAGCACTTGTATACTGTCACTTGCATATTGTCACTTGCATATTATCACTTTCATATTCTCACTTAAATACTCTCATTTACATAATGTCACTTACATGCAGTCACTTCATACAGTCACTTGCATATTGTCACTTACATGCTCTCACTTGCATACCGTCACTTGCATACCGTCGCTTGCATACTGTCGCTTACATAATGTCACTTTCATACTGTCACTTGCCTACTGTCTCTTACATACTGTCACTTACATATTGTCAAATACGTATTGTCACGTGCATACTGTCACTTGTATACTGTCACATAATATCACTTTCATACTGTCACTTGCATACTGTCACTTACATACTGTCACTTGCATACTGTCACTCTCATACTGTCACTTACATACTGTCACTTGCATACTTTCACTTACATACTGTCACTTACATACTGTCACTTGCATACTGTCACTTACATGTCACTTATATACTGTCACATACATATTGACACTTACATAATGTCACCTACATACTGTCAATAATGTGCATATATATAAATAACGTGCATATATGTAAATAATGTGCATACACATGTATATGTAAATAATGTACATATATATGAATAACGTACATATATGTTAATAAATACTTAATAAGAATTAGTTCAATGCAAATGTTTTGTGCATATTTCTTAGTGTTAAATATATTGCAACCTATGGTAGAATAACTGTAAAGAAAAAGAAAAAAAACACGATTTTTATGGTTTTTTAATTTAATTATATGCAAGCAGGTTTACATTCCAGATGATACTGTCTTAATTAATCGAGATGCTAATTGTAAAAGCTTATTAACTTCTTTCCTACACTGATGCCCCACTCTACACATCGACATATCTCACACATCGACATATCTCACACATCGACATATCTCACACACACCACTTTTAACTGAGACCATGCGTGGATGAGGGGACGGGGTTGAGGGTTGCAAGTCGGTTAATTATTCATCGAGTCAGACAGTTCAGTTAAACCTCTGAACTATTTGTTTCACCTTATTTTTTACTTACTTATCTACTTGTGAGTACTTTCTAATTGATCTGCCTACTTACCATTACTTACTTTATAACTTACTTGTTTCAACATACATACTTACTTTTTAAATAATTACTTACTTCTTTCAATGTACTGGTTTACACTTACCAATTATTCATTTCATTATTTTCTTACTTACTTACTTACATACCTACCTACCTTCACATACAGTATTATTCAGTTGTTTCAAACTTCTTAATTAGGTACATACGTACTTATTTACATACTTTCTCTCTTACTTGTTTACTTACTTTCTTCCTTACCGATTTACTTGTTTCAACTTACTAGCAATGACTTACTTTCATTTACTAACACACATATTTACTTTCATTTGCTTTCTTGTTTCCTCATTTTTTCAACCTTCTTTCTTACTTACATCCTTTCTAACGTACTTATTTAATGTCTTGTTTACTTACTTACTTACTTACTTACTTACTTACTTACTTACTTACTTATTTATTTACTTACTTACTTCCTTACTCACTTACTTACTTACTTACTTACTTATTTCCTTACTTATTTACTTACTTACTTACTTACTTACTTACTTACTTACTTACTTACTTTACTTACTTACTTACTTTCGTACTTACTTACTTACTTACTTACTTACTTACTTACTTACTTACTTACTTACTTACTTACTTACTTACATCCTTTCTAACGTACTTATTTAATGTCTTGCTTACTTACTTAATTACTTTTTTTTTTTACATTTTTCATTACTACCGTACTGTCATTTGCATACTGTCACTTACATATTGTCACTTACATATTGTCACATACACATTGTCACTTACATATTGTCTCTTACATACCGTCAGTTGCATACTGTCACTTACATACTGTCACTTACATATTGTCACTTACATATTGTCACTTACATGTCACTTATATACTGTTACTTACCTACCGTCACTTATATATTGACACTTACATACTGTCACTTACATACTATCATTAACATATTGTCACTTACATACTGTCACTTACATACCGTCACTTACATAGTGTCACTTACATACTGTCACTTTAATATTGTCACATACATACCGTCACTTACATACTGTCATTTGCATACTGTCACTTACATAATGTCACCTACATACTGTCACTTACATACTGTCACTAACATATTGTCACTTACATACTGTCACTTACATACTATCATTAACATATTGTCACTTACATACTGTCAGTTACATACCGTCACTTACATATTGTCACTTACATACTGTCACTTAAATATTGTCACATACATACCGTCACTTACATACTGTCATTTGCATACTGTCACTTGCATACTGTCACTTACATACAGTCACTTGCATACTGTCACTTACATACCGTCACTTACATTCTGTCACTTGCATACTGTCACTTACATGCTGGTACTTACATACTGTCACTTACATTCTGTCATTTGCATACTGTCACTAACATATTGTCACTAACATACTGCCACATACATACTGTCACTTACATACTCTCACTTACATACTGTCACTTACAAACTGTCCCTTACATGTTGTCACTTACATGCTGTCATTTACTTGCAGTCACTTACATGCTGTCACTTACCTACTGTCGCTTACATACTGTCACTAACATATTGTCACTTAAATACTGTCACTTACATACAGTCACTTACTTAGTATCACTTACATAACGTCATTTACATACTATCACTTACATACTGTCACTTACATACTGTCACTTACATAATGTCACTTACCAGCTGTCACTTACCTGCTGTCACTTACATACTGTCACTTACATACAGTCACTTACATACTGTCACTTACATACAGTCACTAACATATTTATACTTACAAACAGTCACTTACATGTTGTCACTTACATACAGTCACTTACATACTGTCACTTACATACTGTGATTTACATACTGCCACTTACATACTGCCACTTATTTACTATCACTTGCATACTGTCAATTACATATTGTCACTTATTTGCTGTCGCTTATTTGCTATGACTTACATACTGCCACTTACATACTGCCACTTACATACTGCCACTTACATACTGCGACTTACATACTGTGACTTACATATTGCCACTTAAATACTGTGACTTACATACTGCCACTTACATACTGTGACTTACATACTGCCACTTACATACTGTGACTGACATACTGCCACTTACATACTGCCACTTACATACTGTGACTTACATACTGCCACTTTAATACTGTGACTTACATACTGCCACTTACATACTGCCACTTACATACTGTGACTTACATACTGTGACTTACATACTGCCACTTACATACTGCCACTTACATACTGCCACTTACATACTGTGACTTACATACTGCCACTTACATACTGTGACTTACATACTGTCACTTACATACTGTGACTTACATACTGCCACTTACATACTGTGACTTACATACTGCCACTTACATACTGTCATTTACATACTGCCACTTACACACTGCCACTTACATACTGTGACTTACATACTGCCACTTACATACTGTGACTTACATACTGTGACTTACATACTGCCACTTACATACTGCCACTTATTTACTATCACTCGCATACTGTCAATTACATATTGTCACTTATTTGCTGTCGCTTATTTGCTATGACTTACATACTGCCACTTACATACTGCCACTTACATACTGCCACTTACATACTGCCACTTACATACTGTGACTTACATACTGCCACTTACATACTGCCACTTACATACTGCCACTTACATACTGTGACTTACATACTGCCACTTACATACTGTGACTTACATACTGCCACTTACATACTGCCACTTACATACTGTGACTTACATACTGTGACTTACATACTGCCACTTAAAAACTGTGACTTACATACTGTCACTTACATACTGTCACTTTTTTGCTGTCATTTACATACAGTCACTAACATATTGTTACTTACATACTGTCACTAACATATTGCCACTTACATACTGTCGCTTGCATACTGTCACTAACATACAGTCACTTACATACTGTCACTTACATGCTGTCACTTACATACTGTCAGTTACATACATTCAGTTACATACTGCCTTTTACATACAGTCACTAACATATTGTCACTTGCATACTGTCACTTGCATACTGTCACTTACATACTGTCATTTACATACAGTCATTTACATACTGCCACTAACATACTGTCACCCGCATACTGCCTTTTACATACTGTCACTTACATACTGTCATTTGCATACTGTCACTTACATACTGTCACCTACCTGCTGTTACTTACATGCTGTACTTTGCATACTGTCACTTACATACTGTCAATTACATATTGTCATTTACATACTGTGTCTTACACACTGTCACTTGCACACTGTCACTTACATACTATCAGTTGTTCACTGTCACGTGCTTACTCTTACTTACATACTGTCACTAACATATTGTCACTTACATACTGGCACTTACATATTGCCACTTACACACTGTCATTTACACACTGTCACTTACAAGCTGTCAGTTACCTGCTGTCACTTACATACTGTCACCTACATACTGCCACTTACATACTGTCGATTACTTACAGTCACTTACAAACTGTCACTTACATACTGTCACTTACATACTGTCACTTACCAGCTGTCATTTACCTGCTGTCACTTACATATTGTCACTTACAAGCTGTCATTTACCTGCTGTCACTTACATACGGTCATTTGCATACTGTCACTTGCATAGTGTCACTTACCAGCTTTCACTTGCATACTATCAATTACATACTGTCTCTTACAATGTCACTTACGTACTGTTAATTTCGTAATATCACTTACATATAGTCACTTACATACTGTCACTTGCATGATGTCACTTACATAATATCACTTGCATACTGTCACTTCAACACTATCACTTACATACTCTCACTTGCCAACTGTCAATTGCATACTGTCACTTACATATTGTCTCCTACATACTGTCACTTACATACTGTCACTTACATACTGTCACTTACATACTGTCACTTACATACTGTCACTTACATACTGTCACTTGCATACTGTGACTTACATACTGTCACTTAACTGCTGTCACTTACATACTGTCACTTAGATACTGTCAATTACAGACAGTCATTTGCATTCTGTCACTTACATACTGTCACTTAACTGCTGCCACTTATATATTGTCGCTTGCATACTGTCACTAACATACTGTCACTTACATACTGTCACTTACATACTGTCACTAACAAGCTGTCACTTACCTGCTGAAACTTACCTACTGTCACTTACTTACAGTCACTTACATACTGTCCTTATATACTGACACTTGCATACTGTCACTTGCATAATTTCACTAACATACTGTCACTTACATACTGTCACGTAACTGCTGTCACGTATATACTGTCGCTTGCATACTGTCACTTACATACTGTCACTTACATACTGGCAATTTACATACTATCACTTACAAGCTATCACTTACCTGCTGTCACTAACCTCCAGTCACTTACTTACAGTCACCTACATACTGTCCTTATATACTGTCACTTGCATACTGTCACTTGCATAATCTCACTAACATACTGTCACTTACATATTGTCACTTACATAATGTCACTTACATACTGTCATTTACATGCTGACGATCACATGCTGTCACACACTTACAGTCACTCACATACTGTCACTTAAATACTGTCACTTGCATACTATCACGCACTGTCACTTGCCTACTGTCACTTGCCTACTGTCAATTTCATACTGTCACTTGCATAAAGTCACTTAAATATTGTCACTTGAATACTGTTTGACATACTGTCACTTGCACACTGTCACTTACAAACTGTCACTTGCACACTATCACTTGCGTACTCTTACTTACATACTGTCACTTGCACACTGTCACTTACAAACTGTCACTTGCACACTATCACTTGAGTACTCTTACATACTGTGACTTGCCTACTCTAACTTACATACTGTCTCTTACATACTGTCTCTTGTATACTGTCACTTGCACTGTCATTGGCATACTGTCAATTGCATACTGTCACTTGCCTACTGTCACTTACCAATTGTCACTTGCCTTCTGTCACTTACCTACTGTAACTTGCCTACGGTCACTTACATACTGTCACTTGCCTACTGTCACTTACCTACAGTCACTTACATACTGTCACTTGCATACTGTCACTTGCATACTGTCACTGACATACTGTCATTGCATACTGTCACTTATATACTGTCACTTACATACTGTCACTTGCCTACTGTCACTGACATACTGTCACTTGCATACTGTCACTTACATACTGTCACTTACATACTGTCACTTGCATACAGTCACTTGTCTACTGTCATTTTCATACTGACACCTACATACTGTCACTTATATACTGTCACTTAAATACTGTCACTTACCTACTGTCACATGCCTACTGCCACTTGCCTAATGTCACTTAAATATCATCACTTGAATAAAGTTATTTACATACTGTCACTTGCATTATGTCGCTTGCACACTGTCACTTGCACACTGTCACTTGCCCACTCTTACTTACATATTGTCACTTACATACTCTCACTTGCACACTGTCACTTGCCCACTCTTACTTACATATTGTCACTTACATACTGTCACTTGCATACCTTCACTTACATACTGTCACTTGCCTACTGTCACTTCCATACTGTCATTTCCATACAGTCACGTACATACTGTCACTTCCATACTGTCACATACTGTCACTTGTCTACTGTCACTTACCTACTGTCACTTGTCTACTGTCACTTGCATACTGTCACTTGCATACTGTCACTTGCATATTGTCACTTGCATTTTATCACTTTCATATTCTCACTTACATACTCTCATTTACATACTGTCACTTACATGCAGTCAGTTCATACAGGCACTTGCATATTTTCACTTACATAATTTCACTTACATGCTCTCACTTGCATATTGTCACTTGCATACTGTCGCTTGCATACTGTCACTTACATACTGTCACTTTTATACTGTCACTTGCCTACTGTCACTTACATACTGTCACTAACATATTGTCACGTGCATACTGTCATTTACATACTGTCAAATACGTATTGTCACGTGCATACTGTCACTTGCATACTGTCACATAATAGCACTTGCATACTGTCACTTGCATATTGTCACTTGCATATTGTCACTTGCATATTATCACTTTCATATTCTCACTTACATACTCTCATTTACATACCGTCACTTGCATATCGTCGCTTCCATACTGTCGCTTACATACTGTCACTTTCATACTGTCACTTGCCTACTGTCACTTACATACTGTCACTTACATATTGTCACGTGCATACTGTCATTTACATACTGTCAAATACGTATTGTCACGTGCATACTGTCACTTGTATACTGTCACATAATATCACTTGCATACTGTCACTTGCATACTGTCACTTACATACTGTCACTTACATACTGTCACTTGCATACTGTCATTTGCATACTGTCACTTACATACTGTCACTTTCATACTGTCACTTGCCTACTGTCACTTACATACTGTCACTGACATATTGTCACGTGCATACTGTCATTTACATACTGTCAAATACGTATTGTCACGTGCATACTGTCACTTGTATGCTGTCACATAATATCACTTGCATACTGTCACTTGCATACTGTCACTTACATACTGTCACTTACATACTGTCACTTGCATACTGTCATTTGCATACTGTCACTTACATACTGTCACTCACATACTGTCACTTGCATACTGTCACTCACATACTGTCACTTACATACTGTCACTTGCATACTGTCACTTACATACTGTCACTTGTATACTGTCACTTGCATACTGTCACTTACATACTGTCACTTGCATACTGTCACTTACATACTGTCACTTGCATACTGTCACTTGCATACTTTCACTTACATTCTGTCACTTACATACTGTCACTTACATACTGTCACTTGCATTCTGTCACTTACATACTGTCACTTACATACTGTCACTTACATATATCATACCGACCGACCGACCGACCGACCGACCGACCGACACACAATTGCACATTTATTTAATTATTTCATCAGTAACTGTTGTTCTTGCATATAAAATAACTATTATCATATATAACATTGGTAAATATATAACTCGTCACACAAATCTTACCGTGCTAGCTGGTGAATATTAAAATTAAAATTATACGAGTATAATCGAAGTGGACGGTAACATACTAATATTCTCGAAACAAGATAAATAATATTAATTATAAAGCACTTTAATATTAGATATCATTTTAAATTACATACTATTCCAGTGTCATTCTGTAGCTCCAAATGAATTTCGTTTAACCTTAATGTTATATAGAATACCATAAACGTCGTTGAAATTTGGACCTACGCTACAATCTACTCGAAAAGTGTTATATAAATTCAACGCAGTTTGTACTTAAATTCAGGTTTGCACCTTCTGTCAATACCACGATAGCATTATATTTTACCCCCTGCATTGAAATTTGTAGAGGGAGTTATTTATTTGTCATCTCCACGCGAATTTATGTGGACACATTTGCCTTTAATATTTAATAATTTGACATACAATTCAAATGTCATTTGATAGCGTAACACCAAAGCGAAGTAGTTTTCACAGCATGGATTATTGCGAGATAAAGGAGAGGGGCATTGTGGGTATTATCATAAACCCGATTAATACCGTATCACACACTATCAAAATAAAAGGGTTTAACATAAAACTATTCTTACTAAAAGCGTTATTTCACACAAATTATATCAATTTCCCACTCGTATGTCTATAGTATTGTCATTCGTTAAAGGACTATGTGACATAAGCGCTTGTCCCCTATGATCAGGCTTCTGGTGACCCTGAGGGTAATTTACTGCGGAGTATTCGTTCATTGAAGAAGACCCCACGGAGAGATAAACATAGCGATCTACCATTGTATTAAAAATGTATCACAGTATACGATATAATTTAACATAAGTATGGATCGCCTCTGAGGTTCACATACCAATTTAATATGAGCTATTAATATCGGGTTTCATCAGGATTTTAAGAGCGGGGAAAATTCTGAAATGTCGTATGCGAAGAAAACGGCCGACAGTTCAAACGAAAGTGATGTGAGCAATGCAAACAGTAAAGATGACGAGAATCTCACACAAAATTGGAGCTTAACGTTTACGGAATATACATCGCAAAACAACTACGTGAAACAATTGCCTATCGCTGGAGATGATCACGATAGACCGATTGTGGGGAGCAGATTGGAAGTTCATGCTGAGATACCAACAGCAACAGATGACGACCTCAAACGTGACAGTAGTGGCAGCAGAGATCAAGACAATACAATCGATGGATTAAAAAATAACGCAGAACAATACAATATAATGTATAATTACGATGAATCGGCAAGGAAAACTTTGCCTGACAAGGGTCAAAATGTTAAGAATAAAATACGAGGGGACAAAGCAGACGACGGGAAACGTGACATAACTGACGCGACAAAACAAACAGTAGACATTAGAAACCAAAACGCTATAAACAACTCACAATTCGAGAGGAATTCAGACGCTCATAATCGCAAATATGATCACATAGGAAGAAATAATGAAATTCATAAGGATGATGCTGAATCGAGTTTCAGAAAAGCAGGATTAACTCATGATATAAACCCTCACTTAGCTGGCAAAACTAGTATTAATAATAATAATGCGGCAACGAATGCGAGCGAAAATGGATTAACTAACATCACGAATGCTCAGTTCCGCAATATTGTAGATGTGAGTTCAAGTAAAACTGGATTAAATCAAGGAAATTACTCGAAACCCTCGCCATTACCTCCAATCAATGTACAATCGGTTACTAGTGCCAACGCTGTTTCTTCGAATGGTACCCTGCAGCCTCTTCGCAAAGAAGCTTATAATAATCTAATCGCAGGAGTTGGTAGTGGAACCAAACCTCCTGGAAATATTCCGGCGAATTATCTTCAAAGTGGCGGGAAAGTGCAACCAATATACATGCGTTTCCCTGGACAACGGACAGGGCAAATGGTTTTGTAAGTTGTGTGTGTTTCGGGTTTTTTGTTTATGTTTTTTGACGCTTTGTCCTGACCAATCACGGGTTTCGAATAATCATGATGCATTTTTTAACGTTTTTGCCAATCTTCCAATTATATATAGTTCGTCTGTAGAAGGGCCACGCTTGGCTGGCCATGCTTGGTGTGTGTGTGGAGTGGTGTGTGGAGTGGTGTGTGGGGTGGGGTTGGGGGGGGGGGGGGGGGGGGGGTGGGGGGGGGGGAGCTTATTCCACGGAGATGATAACGAATTGTTGCTTACACCCCCATTAGCACATGCTCTTATGTTATTTAGAGCCGCCCCAGAGAGAGGGGGGAAGAATACATAGGAATCCGGAGATCGTATTATACTCTTAATATCGTAGATAGTTCTATTAGGTAACATTTTCGACTTGTGAGTGAGGAAGTGTCGATTCTTACGGATAGCGGGAGGTGTACAGTACTGGTTCTACTCAGGAAAAGTGGTTGGTCTGCCTCCACCACAAAAAAGCATATGAGAGAAAACGTAAACAATAAAATGCGTCTTATCATACTAAACTAAATAGTGTCAAGTAACCTTATTCATTGTTAAATTTAAAGAACGAACGTAATTTAGCTATGTTTAAATACCACATAATTGACATAACAAACATTATAATTATATTGCGTGGTTAAGAATGTATCTTGAAAGCTATTTTATTTTCACGATTCAACTTCCAAAAGTTGAGCTGTGTTGGTTTAATATAAAAGGATTTTTTGAAGAAAGGTATGATAAGCTTTTACAACATTAAAAAATATTACTGGCTTACAGGCAATGATAAATTTAAACAATCTTAAAATTTAGCAATGAATACATGTTTAAAATAATATATTTATATTGACCCGATTTATAGGGAGGATATGCAACATTTGTTTACGATAATATATTTATATTACATAATTATTTGTCTTTGATTTGTATAGGAAATAAGCTAGCTCTACTGCGAAATATCTCCCACTGTTCGGAACATTGCTCGGCCTTTTCCGGCAGTGGCGGGAACGCCAAATGACGTTCCGATTGTTTTACGGATGTCGTCGTCAGATTTCGCCACTAGGAAATATCGATTACGGAAATAAACGAAGAGTTCGGTTCCACTTGTTTTGTTTGTATGACGTAGTTCTCGTGCAAACTGGTGTAAAAAGGCAAACTGGTGTAAAACTATTGACGAATGGAAAGAAATTCATCACAGAATATATAATATATAGTTTAATTAACATTGTTGTCCTGATACGGAAAATAATTCCCTCGTGAGAAAGATTCTTGCGATATAGAATCTCGTGCTCAAGCGCATTGCGATATAAAAACGAGTGAGAAAGATTGATATAGAAACTCGTGCTCAAGAGAAACGAGTGCGCTTGAGCACGAGTTTCTATATCGCAAGAATCTTTCTCACTCACATTTTTCAAAAATGCACGGGTAAAACTACACTACTGGTAATAAAAGCGTTTATTTCACTGTGAAAGAACTTTTATCCAGATTAGTTGCATAATTCTGTTTGATTCAATGATGCATGTGCCAGAGTTCAAAGAAGCTTTGGGCAGAGTTCATATCATGATTTGCTTGAATGTTGTTTTACGTCAATTTTAGCACTTTAGACCATATATGACGATCGATTTTGTTTGTGGTAGAGGCAGATAACCCCGCTTTTCCTATTACAATGTAGGTTGGAACCAGTAGTTAACCTCATGCCATCCGTAAAAATCGACATTTTACTCACTTGACAAGTCGTGTTCGAAGCGGGATACGAACCCGCAGCGGTGAGAGGCGAGAACGTTTTAGATAATGACTAGGATATTCGTAGAACCAAGACATCAGCTTCTCGTGCCTGTCAGTAATGCTGTAGCTTCGTGTAAATGTAAACGCAATTATTTCCATGGGTGTAAAATGCTTTACATACAAGATTCTCTTACAACTAAAACAAATACCATCAGATACGAGCAGGTATTTTAATAAATCACAAATGACGGATTGGAATACTTTAGTTAGATAATAACACCAACACGTGCATAAACGTTAATAATATAAATCTATAATCATTTATCTTTTTTAATTGCAGCTTTTATCATTTAAATGCTATAACCGTTTCGTTGTTTGCAGACGTGTTGTCTATTGCAATGATTTTTTTTTATTAATACCAGAAAAAAAGGGGATTTTATGATTGATATAAAACTTTGCCTTTATTATTTCCTATGTTTACATAACTTTGCGTTTATTATTTCCTTTGTTTACATAACTTTGCGTTTATTATTTCCTTTGTTTACATTTTCACATTTGACGATTAATAGCCTTATATTACAATGTAGGTGAACTAAAACAAAAAATGTTTAGAGAAAAGAAATAAAATATAATGTTTAATATCACTTTTTTTTTAATAGATATTTTTAGAATTAATTAATTGCACTCTTATAAAAGTATAAAAGTCATATTATTGGACAGGGAATAACTTTTAAATTTGTAAGAAAATACACAGAACTAATAAAAACAACGTTATTAGGTCAGTGGAAAATATGTCGGTCAAGTATTTTTAAATTGTGCGGTCAGTTAAACAGCAATATCACTATATTTAGCCAACGGCATCGGCTGAAAATGGAAAGTTCTTCGTAAAAACTCGTCTGGAGGACTCGTGAAAATATATTTTCGCAGTTATCTATGCAAACGCTCCAAACAAAACATCTCTACATATCTACAAAGTATCGGAGCTTAGTTGGCGCGGTGACGAGAACATAGCCAACTGCTCTTTCCGCCTACTAAAGGTAGAAATTCATCCAATGGAAATTACGTGGTCCCTCCATTAAGCGATGGGAAAGCTTATATTAGCAAGATTTTATAACGGATATTTCGACAACAAAAACATTTTTTACTGAAACAATGCGATAACCTGTTTAAAAGTACCTATTAAATGTTTTAATTGTACAATGCAAACTTTTTAAGCTGAAATTAAGGTTTATTTCATACCTAAGCCAGCTCCGTTTTCGCTTCATGGAGACGGGGTTGGCTGGGGTATGAAAGTTAATACTCGGAACACGTAATTCATTTGCAGTAGTCATCTGCATCTCCAGTATTGCCATGTCTGCTCATCGCCATTCCCCATTCCAACCCGATATGACCTAGGCTGCTAAATGGTTGTACATTCTTTCAGACAGTCTTAATACTTATTAGGGCAACATACAACGCGTGTATGTATATAAAACGAAGACACAGATATATAGGTAATACTTTGTATAGCGGTATTAAAGGGACTGGAGGCGATCTCGAAGAGTGATTGGTGTCATTCTAAATAAAAAATGAAAAATCCATAATGTGCTTCAGTGTCATGAAATGTATATGAACCAAAATGGGCTGAATATTACCTTCGGTTTAAATTGGTCTGGAAAATTGTCTGCTACTACCAACATTTATATATAAAAAACATAATCGACCCTCAAACATTATATGGCCTAACATGTGCTAAAATTATGTCGTACGGTCCATGGAAACTACTTTAGTGCATAATGTATGCATAGTGCATGTGATGGATGTTTTATTTAAAGGGAATGTAGCGACACAGCCAAACAAGCTCTGTTATTAAGAGTTCTGAAAAACTTGGAAAAAGGTGAAAGAATTATCAAAATCGGATGATAAACAAAAAAGATATGACCATTTAAAGGTTGTTCTAAAACGAATATGGGAGCCGCCATTTTTAGAACTATGACGTCATAGTTCCATATTACCATATATGGAATATTGATAAATATCATTCAAAACGAAGAAAATCACTGCAAATGAATGATTTTTTTTGCTGGTCATATAAAGCATTACTGCCATTAAGTATTACATATTTTTCATACAGTTGTCATTTTTTCCCTATAAATCAGTAAATTTTCATATTTATAAATATTCCATATATGGTCATTTAGAACCGTGATGTCATAGCTCTCAAAATGGCCACTTCCATATACGTTTCAACAGAAACTTCAAATGATCATATCTTCTTTGTTTATCATCCGATTTTGATAATTCTTTCACCCTTATTTCACTAGTTCAGTACTCTCAATAATACAGATGGTTTGGCTGTGTCGCTACATTCCCTTTAAGAAATGGAATATTTCAAGCGGGTTTATATTGTCCCAGAGCAATACCTGGTGGGCGGGACTTGAAGAACATCGATACCAAGGGCCGTAGTCCGAAACGCCAGGTTTTGATCTCGCACAATTTAAACCCGCTGGGAATATTATATCTATTATCTGATATGGATTTGCATGTATTTAATACACCCACTTTCGAGAGATTAAACATAATACAATCACTTCTTACAACTTACGTTGTAAGTCCATCTCTCAACATCAAACGAAGAACATACCCAGCTTTATTATGATAGCTTTATTCTATTCTTAACAATTTCAGTTGTTGTTTAAAATAAACTAATCGTTGTTTCTGGACGTTTTCTGGCGCTTAAAATCGTTTAAAATGAGGTCCAAACGATTAAAGGACATAACGTCAGAGATATTGATAGGAATTTAAAAAAACGAGCCAATAACCAATTCGCATTGAGTATTTTAATACACTATGTTATAAGTAAGTAAGTAAATAGTTTATTATAGTGACATGTGTTACATGAAACAACAAAATGTATATAGTATAATATGTGACAATCAAACACCCAGCTCCATGGGCCTATAAGTCACCTGCAATATAAGTTGAACAATAGAGCGTATTGTTATATTCGGATTTGGCTTAACACCCAGTATAATCCCAGATTGCCTCCGGTCCCTTTAACTAAAAATCATGATCGTTCGTTTTTTTCAGTGTGCGGACTTGTATCATGGTGATTATACCGTATTTAACATTCTTTGCCCGCATAATAGAATCAGTTGATAAGTGTTTGTGTAAAGAAGACCGGCTATAAATTACATTGAAAATATTACACCCACGGGTTAACTTGATCAGATAGATGTGTATTCACCTAAATCAATAGATCGAATATCCAAGCATTAAAACATCAATGTCTTTGAAAAGAAAATTAAAGCTATTAGATATTGACGTATGCTCAATTAAATACTGAATCAAATATAGAAATTATCCCTCACGTCCTATAGTATACACGTGCTGTAGGATATGGTGAAACAGTGACTCGTCGTACAAATAATAGTTTAAAAAAATCGTTTATGATAGTTTAATTGTTTATCTACGTCTCATCGTCTACGCACATGTTATACAATCATTAAAGATGAATTGCCACACTTTTTTTCAGTATTATATATTAAAAAGTTAACTCTTAAACATCATATGAACATTTTTTAGTCCCGGGGAGAAACATATATTTAAATCCGCTACCAAGTTGTATGTAAAAATAAGTATTATTTGCATGACGTAGATACTACTTTTACCACTGCGTGACTGCACGGGGAAGTGAGGTAAATCTGAATTATATAGCTGCACAACTATTGCCAGATAATTGATAAATACATTTACCTGTGAATTAATATACATGTTCAAAGTTTTCTACGTCACAAAATAAAATCTTATTCTCGCTTTGCACAGATATTGCTATGTGTGAATTGTAAATATTTATTGTTGTGTATTGATTTCGATTTAAATAAGCATAAACATGTTCTTGAAACAAAAAATGGCCGGAGAGCTTTAAAACATAAGTCTACCTATATGTACGTCTGTAAAGCAGTTATCGGTTTCGTTGAAATTATACACCATATCGCTATTATCTAACTTGTGTATGTTGATTTATGTTTTTTGTATATAGTTTATTAAGAGGGACTCAAGGAAGTTACCGTCCGTCCGTTCGTCCGTCCGTCCGTCCGTCCTCCCTCCCTCCCTCCATCCTACTAACTTACTTATTTACTTATTTACTTACTTACTAAAACATGTGTGTTGTGGTGTTTACGAAATACTTGTTCTGTTGCGCTCGAACTCCACATTCGTGAAATTGCTGACTTTACAATCCAATTGCGTAATCAATGTTTAAATCTCTCCGGTTTAATTGACATTACCTTCCATCGTGATTTATGAAATTTATATTAGTGTCTTGTTGTCTTTCCAATTAAAAGATTTCGTCTATTGTTCATAAATAGAGTTAAGCCGTGTAACGCCCTCATGTATCGCTCCTATTGTTGCCATAGCAATATATATTATGCAAACAATATTATTTGTTCATTACAGTGCCGAAATGAACCAGCAGTCCGGACATGTACGCATCGTAAGCCGGGACAAGGAAAGAGAAATGCTAGCCCGGTTGTCTTGGTTACTGTTAGACGCCGGTACATCTGCGCTTAAAGTGACGTTTGACAGCATCCACCCGCCACTGAGCCTGCGCGAACACCTGGCTCAGCCTCACGTGAAGGCGGTTCTTCAACGTCTGCTGCAGCAGGTATATATAGGAATTTGCATGTCTCGTAGATCATAATGTATATTTTTATATAGTCTACAGTCCTTTTTATAAAAACAACTTATATTAACCTATTACATTTTACTAGGATGTTAAAGAAATCTGACACAACTTTAAAGGGGGTACATCAGGATTTTCTAGAAACAAGTTAAATTATGAAATTGTTCCCATTGATGATAAAACACTTATATTAATCAAAATATGATGTTAGAACCATTTTGTTAATGTCTAAACTTTGAAAACACCATACAGACAGGACGGAAACGGACGTAAAATGCTGAAATTAACCCTGGTGCGTCACCTAGGATAGCATGTATTACTGTGCAGAATGAATTTCTTTGCAAATAAGTGATAATTTTTAGGCTCATTCATTATGTTTTGGCCATGTAAAACAGAAAATGTTAATATTTATCAATTTTAAGTCGGACACCTAGACCCCCATGAAAAGCCTGATGTACTCCCTTTAAAGTAGCTATCCCGCCATCAACAGCCAATTTTACAACTCATGTATACTGGTTCTAAACTTACTGACGACAAGGTATATAATTATATAACTTAAATATTTTAAAAATTCAAACTCAAAATTCAAGTTACCAACTCGAGTTGCCAACTCTTCAATTATTGTATGCATATTCAATCGCGGGTATTTTAAGAACCCGTGAAAAATCCTATACTTTTAATCAGCTTATATACATTATTACATGACCTGAATAGATAGATAGGATTTTGATAAACAGTTTTGAGTGTAATTTTTCCGTTATTTGGTAGAATAGCTACTTTTTTAATATTTATTTTCCACAAAAACATAGAGTTGCGTTGAAACCTACTATATTGTGCTTCCAACGTTCATGATGGTCATTTGAAAGGTTACACCATATCGAGCAGATGGCATATATGAGATTGGTGAGCGTGAACGTTACCCTGAATTTTCTGAAAATTTCTGAATTTCGGAGAGAATATGCACAGAATTTGTTTTTAACTGTTAACTTCTACATACCCGTTTTTTTTTATTTAAATATTTTCTACATGTGTAATTCGTCAGTAATATTTCAGATTTAAGTTCATTTGTGAAAACTCGGCCAATCGCGTCATTCTTCGGGATAACGCTGCTACGTAGTTTACGAGATGTTGCGAATGGTTTTAAGTTAATTCTTAAGCCCACGTCACACTCTGACGTGACAGCATGAAGATCCCACTGCGTCCAAAAAATAGAGATGAACGCAGCGGGAACTTGATATTTTCTGAATAATGTGCATTTATCAATATCATGCTACGTCCTAGACAGGTCCCTGCGATGTCCTCCCTGCGTTGCACACGTTCCCACTGATTTCCTTTTACGTACCTGACCAAGCGCCCACTAGGTTGCCTGTGTTTACACACGGTCCCTGCTCCGTCCAATCAGATCGAGCTAAGCTCTTGCTACGTTGTCGCTGCGTCAAAGGGGATTCCCACAGGTTGGTATAAATACTGCGCCACTCAGTGACAACTCAGACTCAGAAGTCCAGACTCTATTGTGCCCATCGCGTCAGGTATACCCTGACGTGTTCGTTGGCGGACGGACTATAAACCTTAGAATTACACACACACACACACACCGACAACTCAGTGACAACTCCATCCATTTGTCCCGTCCGCGCTACGCTTGTAGTACGGCAATGAAGTCACTACGAGGTGTTGGTTACGTATATAATGGGTCAATGCCGTCGTTACTACGTCTTTACAAAGTCCTTGCTGCGTGGTGCTCAGAACGTGGAGCAGCTACGCTCATTTTGAACATGTCCAAAGTGCGCGTAGAGTTTCCAAGACCATGGAGACCATTCTAGGTCCTTAAAGGTTTCTACTGGGTTCCTTGCACGTTGTTGGATTTCTTACTGCGTCCAAGCAATTTTTTAAGCAATAAGTGGGAACTTGATGCTACTACGTCAGAGTGTGACGGGGGTTTTACGTTTTAGACAGAGTATAATACGCTATGTATGATAGTTATGACGGCTAAACACAAATTACATTTATTCACGATATTTAACCAATAATAAACTGTGCTTGATATCAGTGTATCAACACATATATTCATTATCTAAACAGTTAATTGGGTTGATACTTATAAAAACTAGTGAAACATACATAAACTTCTGACAAATTATAAAATATGTTATGCGCGAAAACGATGTGAATAAACAACTGTAGGAAATGTTCTTCAAGTTAATTGTTCCATTTTTGTTAAAGGGACACATGGCAATTTTGATTTTTTAAAAACTCACGGCGTCCCGTAAGTTTTTCTCGTAACTTGCATTTGTTCAATCATTAATATTAAGTGTTAGTATAGTCCAAAGCAAATTGTTTTTACATAATATTGACTTTTGATAATATTGCACCAATAATATATTTAAAAAATATATAGAAGTATGAAGGAAATAGAATCCTCATTTTTTTATTTAAAATATTTGCAGTTTTAAAGTCAAAATCATACAGGATTAATAAATCGCTGTACTAATTATAATGCATGATATAAAACGCAAGATTGCCACGTGTCCCTTCCTACCCACACCATCTCCCTCCCCATGCTAGCTATATAGTTTCTGTGTTGGTCGAGAGGTACAACTACGAAACAAGTGCATAGTTTTATACAATACATAATGTACCAAAAGTCATAAAGAATGTATATACATGTATAATATATACCATACACTAAAGATTGTATACTCGCATTGATCAGACAGATATATCAATGGATTTTTAAAACTTAAAGTTTAAAATTCAATTTAAATATACCTGCCGATCGAAGAGTGTGTTACGCGAATAAAATATGTCGATATCAATTATAGATAGCTTTCATAATTACTAACGGTTATCTGGTTACCTCTGTAGCGATTGTTAAAAACGCAATTATTGTATATTCCATCAAAATTGCTTAATCACGATATGGTTAAAGGAGCTTGGTGTCAGAATGGGTATAAAATGAATCGTTCTTTGATTATATTTTATAAAAATATATTAATCGCGATATGGTTAAAGGAGCATTACGTGGTCCGAGTATTAACTTTCATACCCCATCCAACCGCTTCTCCAAGAAGCGAAAATGGGTTTGGCTGGGGTATTAAATAAGACCTTAATTCGGCTTAAAAAGTTTGCATATTGCAAACGTTTAAACATTTAAAGGGGTTGATGCACTATTTTCAAACACAGTTTAGTTTAAAGGGCTCTGAAAAACTTGAAAAAAGCTGAAAGAATTATCAAAATACCATGAAAAATAAAGGAGATATGACCTATTGAAAATGCGCAAAGAAACATAATGCAGGCGGCCATCTTTGAACGACGACGTCATCGCGCCTTTTTGACATATTGATAAAAGCAAAGAAAATCACTGCAAATGAAAAATAATACTAAAATGTATGCATTTTACTTCTGTATATTTATTGTTAAGCTATTTGCAGTGATTTTCTTTGCTTTAAAATGTATTTTGTCAATATGCCATATATGGTAAAAAGGTGTGATGACGTCATCGTTCAAAGATGGCCGCCTCCATTTATGTTCTTTGCAAATCTTCAATAGGTCACATCTCCTTTATTTTTTATGACATTTTGATAATTCTTTCAGCTTTTTCCAAGTTTTTCAGAGCCCTTTTAAATAAATCCTGTTTGAAAATAGTGCATCAACCCCTTTAATAGGTAATTTTAAACAGGTTATCGCATTTTTTAATAAAAACATGTTTTTAAACTTGTTTTATTGTCGATAAAATCTGCTAATGTGCTTATACCTATCACTTAATGGAATTAAGGCGGGACCACGTAATGCTTGCCTCCATAATGGGTCTAAAATTAATCGTTTTTTCACTTTAACATTCTATACAAATAGCTTAATCGCGATATGGTTAAAGGAGCTTGGCGTCAGAATGGGTCTAAAATTAATCGTTCTTTGATTATATTTTATAAAAATAGCTTAATCGCGATATGGTTAAAGGAGCTTGGCTTCAGAATGGGTCTAAAATTAATCGTTCTTTGATTATATTCTATACAAATAGCTTAATCGCGATATGGTTAAAGGAGCTTGGCGTCAGAATGGGTCTAAAATTAATGGTTCTTTAATTATATTCTATACAAATAGCTTAATCGCGATATGGTTAAAGGAGCTTGGCTTCAGAATGGGTCTAAAATTAATCGTTCTTTGATTATATTTTATAAAAATAGCTTAATCGCGATATGGTTAAAGGAGCTTGGATTCAGAATGGGTCTAAAATTAATCGTTCTTTGATTATATTCTATACAAATAGCTTAATCGCGATATGGTTAAAGGAGCTTGGCTTCAGAATGAGCCTAAAATAAATCGTTTTTGATTGTTCGGAAACTAAGTTAATTCGGGAAATATTGAGATTTAGTGCACCCTAAACCCTTTTTGAATCGCGATATGTTTTTTTTGCCACTGTCCGTTTTAAGGCGGTACTCCTGGTGTCAACCCGTTTATATTTGTGGTATCGCATACTTTGCTTCTGTTTATTTATGTTCTTATTATTTGCGTGTTATTGTATGACTGAGTTCAGTGAAGGCCGCATTACGTGGTCCCGCCTTAATTCCATTAAGCTATGGGAAAGCTTATATTAGAAGGATTTTATAAACGGATATTTCGACAAAAAACACGTTAAAATAATACTGAAAACATGCCATAACCTGTTTTAAATTATCTATTAAATGTTTTGTTTTTAAATATGCAAACTGTTTAAGCTGAAATTAAGGTTTTATTTCATACCCCATCCAATTTGCAACCCTGTTTTCGCTTCTTGGAGAAGGGGTTGGATGGGGTATGGAAGTTAATACTCGGACCACGTAATGCTACATTTTGTGTTCTTTTGTATCTACTTGTATAAAATATACTCAAGCCTTATACTTACTTAAAGTAACAATTCCGGAAACAAATCTAAACAAAAGAAACCAAACCAAAATTCTCAAAAGTGTAGAATCTGTGCGCAGTGCGTACGTCGGAATTTATTTTAATCATAGTTAAAATGCATTGAATTTCTCTATAGTGTAATTCTAGGGGCGAACCGCCTTTAACGTTCATTACTCGCGTACTAATCGCGTGGTTGTTGTAGTTTACAGTATCTACTTTTCAAAGTGTACACGAAAATGAAATACTGCACTGGCTTAAACCTCTCACGATAAAGTAAGAGACGTTTAAAAGCTACATTTTCACAACTTGAAAATTATTTTATGTTATTAAAACAATAGTAGTACAGACCTAGAAGTTAAACTAGTTTGATTCTTCGTATCAAATCTATGGGCGAGTGCCCTCTATATTTGCACATTATCTTACGATATTTTGAGCCGCCGCACCGGTGAGACGGAACATATGCATGGAAATCCGGGAACCGTGTTGTACACTTTCTATCGGAACTATTCCTTCAAGTTCTCGGACGATAGAATCCGACACACGAGACCGCCCTGTGTACGTTCGAATCCTACGGACCATGTTGATGGAAGTGTCATGCTCAAGGTCACACCTTAGAAACCCAGCGGCCCGAGTACGGCTAGCACCGTGTTATCCGTTGAAAAACCGGGGCTCTATGAGAACATATAGTCCTTTCTAGACGGTTAATATGATTACATTTACCTTTGTTTTTTTGCAGGGTGTTCTGAATGACAAGCAGTTTAAGCTGTTATACCCGCCAAAGAAAGGTCACACATCCTCTCAGAAGTACGACAGTCGCACACTGACCACGCTTCTGGAGACCATCTGTCATCTGTGTCCACCCTACCCCAACGGCTGGATGGTTGACCCACTTCCAAAGGACGGGTCACTGAGTGCAGATATCATCCGTCTGCAACTGCTGTTCCAGAACATCACCAAATATGGTATGTGTGTAATGGTGTCCGACATTTTGCGACTATTACATGATTGTATAATACAATACTGTAGAAGCAATATATCAATTCGCAAAGGTTGAAGTGTATCGTTATCGTCGTCATTACAAATACTGGAAACCACGTTAATGTTAGCTAGTTTGTGATTTTAAACAGCATTCATAGACACATTAAAGAGATTGCGGAGACCCATTACTAAACTTGATTTCACGTTTGAACAACTTAAACATGCGAGTACTGTATTATTCTTAAGCAAGCGCAATTATTTTGACCATATTTGCATTTTTTTCTAAGCCTAGCTGCCGCGCAAAACAAATGTAATGCGAGAAAACTCAATTGAAAAAATATTGTCTCCAAGATTCGAACACGTACTACCCTATTCCGGTACCCATTGCGCTTGGGCACGACCCGTTAAAAGATCCCTTTCTGGCAAACGAAGCAATGAAAATGGCATTGTTGTTCAACGACTCATCCGCGGCATATATTATATTATTTCGGGCCTCCTCAGAGAGAGGGAAAATGATAATTTAAATCATTAAAATCTTTAAACAATTCTACCAATTTGAAAGTATCGTTTCTCATGCATGCACTTTGTTTTGCTATTTCGCAAATTCGCTTGGCGTGTGTTCGTTATTTCGCCTCTTTGTTATTTCGCCCGGCTTCATTTTGTCCGACGTCCAGCGATATTGAGCCTCCACAGTCAGCGAAATTGTCAAGGAATATATATACAGTAAAGGCCCTCTTTTGAAATCTGATTGACATATTCCATTGCAGATGCGATCCCAGGAGAACTGTACGGCGTGCTGTTTGCTCAGATCCGTGACGTCATCGTACGTCTTGGCGGCCCACCAATCAGATTAAAGATATCAAGGATCGAGTCAGAACTTATTAACCTGGACTTGCAGGAACATTACATAAAGGTGAATATCCTTATTATATAACAATATGCAAATGAAGACCGAAAAATCGTTCGGTCTTTTCCGTTCAACACCGTAATTACCAACTTACGGAAATCAACGAGGCAGTTCCGACTGCTTGGTGTGATACGGAGAAGTTCAGTGTAAGCTACACTATAATACAAGTAAGTTATGTGGCTTTCTCTGAATTGTTGATGTGATCAACGCTTACAAAATCTCACATTGGTGCCAAATTTATATTGAACTGATTAAACTAGTGCGATAAAACTTTGGCAGAGCCTCGCATCATACAATTGTATACACCTCGTATATTAAGTGCAATATTCAACAAGACTCGTGTAACACCTTTACATATTACCCTAGAAAATAAACAGTTAGCATCATGTAACCAGTTAGAAATTAAGACCGATACAACTACCAACAGCACCGGTAACTCTTGTTTCACTTGTTTTGCTTATATGTACTTGTATTTATGTCAATAATTAATACTGAAAAAATAGAATACAACAAACTATATCATTCTTTAAATCCGCTATCCCGCCAACAACAGGCATATTTTACAACATAAGTTCACCATTTGGTGGCCTACTAACCATAAGGTATATATGTAACTTAAATATGTTGCAAATCCGAACTCTACAACTAACATACCCCTAACCGGTCAGGTAAAGCACCACTCTATTGTTAACGTTGCCGAAGCGTATTAAATTGCGGGTATTTTATGTATTCGTGAATAAATCTAGACTTTTAATCGGTACATATGAGTTGTAGCATGGTCGGCGACATTTTCTTTGATGAATGCATAGCAAAATCTTTTAATTTAGGGTAACTGAAGGGGCGTGGCTATACCTTACTACAACTACCAGATATTGGAATTTAGAGTACGGTCACTATGACGTCATAGTTTTACTAAGTACAGCATGCTACAAAAAAGTTAGAGTCTGTCTCAGCTCGTTGGTTATTTAAACACCGAGATGGGCTACTCCATCTCGGTGTTTAAATAAGCCAACTCGCTGAGACCAGACTTGGAAGAACGGTTTTGTAGTGAAATTCGGCGGTTTAGTTTCTCTAAGGTTTCGTTCTTTTTAAATGTTTATCTTTTCATTGTTTTATGGCATAATGTTACGTTTGTTTTACATTTATTTATATATCATATATCATTTGTACCGAACGAATGTCTTTTATTTTAATGACCAAGTCGTCAACTTTGTTTTTTAACAGACCCACAGAGAAACATGGAATGCTGACATCGTTAAGAAACTAGAGAAAATTCACGAGTCTAGAACGAAGACCTCCAAAACAAGACGTTCATATGCCGACAGGTCTGGCTCCGAGGAAGGTATGTCTACAGTATACGGCGTGTTTAAAAATATGGTTTTATGTATTTAAATTCAAATACACGATAATGGTTACGCATAAACCAGTGATCAGGTACTTGTTAATTAAAGACGCTATCACTTCTAATATAGATCATTGCGCCCCAAATTTCAAAACAAAACAAAAGGTATGTGGTTCTGGACATCAGGTGTACCTTAGATTGATAACTGATGTGAATTACGACTTTCTATACACATCCCTCCAACATACATGGACTGGACATAAGTATTTAAGTTAAAATAACGATATCTTTAGTTTTTAAAAGTAATTTGCAATTTTGTGTTTTTGCATTAAGTTTTCATTTCATTTTTGATATTATAAATACAGTTATTTGCTTTCATTGTAAAATGTTGTGCCACTAGGTTTATCACCCGAGGACCGCGTGACATTAAAGAAGACGCACAAATTGATGGTGGACACAATACTAGCAGAAGACGTGCTAGATCGTCTGCAACAATCACAAATCATCAAATTCTCTGACAGACAAGAAATACTTAGCGTTCCTAAGAAATCCGAGCGGATGCAGGTAAGTTAATCATTCGTACAAACTCGGTCAATTCCGGATACGTTCGGAATCAAGCCTGGCATGCATTTCGATTGATTACTGTCTTTAAATATTGTTAGCCGGAAGTCAACGAGACAGAAAATAGTGCAAATGTCTATGACTGTTGGACACTCGTGGTGAGGTATGATTTGCGTCGCATGTTTGTTATTACAATAAAGTATGCAATAGATAGAGTATGGTCTCATCGAGTTGGTTGATTTAAACATCGTGATGGACGTGGCCCATCGAGGTGTTGAAATTAACCAGCGAGATGAGACCATTTTGGCGGGAATCTATTGATCTAGGAGCCGCCATGCTAATATGAGGTAACCTATTCGATACATTCGATATACGATTTCTTGGGTTTTATCGAGATATTGCGAATGGTAACTACATGCATATATTATAAGATCCCCAGATTTCCGGCGGAGTGAAATGAAAAAAACAGGTTGGAATATTCCCACACACCCTTCTGGAAATCTGCGTAACGAATCTATCACCATTTCCGAGCGATATTGACAGATATTATTACAATTATAGTTATTTCCCTTAGATTGTATTACAATGTAACATGTTTTGCGAGTCGAGCCCGGGGCGTTCTTCGGTTTGAGGAACGTTTGACGAAACATGAGCTTATATCGAATCAACGAAGCATTTTCACATACTCTTAAACGGTATGACTGCTAAATATTGCGTTTAATTTGAATTTTTAAAAGCAAAAATCGTTGAATTGACGAATATGTAAATATGTCATATGTTTTCGCGGAGGTTAAAATATTGAAAATAAATATTTAAAAAAAACAACAGGGTGTATACTCTGTTAAAACATGATATAGTGGATTCATAGAAAAGTACTGTTGAATCGGGAGTTTCTTCAGCTGTCCGCCATTCTGGTTTATGTTTGCAGTAGGCTTTCGTGTTACCGGTCGCCGGCGGGTAATATATATGGTATATATATATATATGGTATATATATATATATATATATATATATATAACTTTGGCTCTTAACCAATCAAAAGCGGTGGATTTTTTAGAAATGGTGATAAAAAATATACATAGCATGCGTAACATCGCTTGGCTGCCCATCCAAAGTTATCTTTGAAATATTCACCACCCTCTACGTTGATGCTTCAGACAATGAAATGGACTTCAATAAAAGCATGATGACTAACAATTTAAAAAATACAGTGTTAGTTTGTGTTCTAGCTTCAGATGTTGATTGACGTACATCTCACGCCATTTATGTTTTGACTTGAAATGCACCACGTTGCGGTATACAATATGTTGGACAAACAGGTCGATCTTTAAAAGTTCGATTTCGTGAACATAAATATAATGCAGGTAATCCTAAAGTGTTAAAAAATTACTTTTACCAACACTTTCGTCAGTCAGGTAATACTTTTAGTAACGTTACTGTTCAACCGGTTGAATATATAATTTATGGTAATGATCATACTGAAAGATTTTAAATAAAAGCTAGACATATTGCAGAACTTAAGTGGATGAAAAACTAGCAGACACCTTATCCACTCGGCCTTAATGGTAATATTTATCAACAAGGAAATAATACAAAAGATCGTAATATTGAGTTTTCCCCTATACTTTCTATTCGAAAGCGTAACTCTAGGTCTAATGGTCATATGCGTAATGGAAGCATCAAGCGTAAATTGGTGTAATTGTTTCAGTCGCTGATTTACATACTATTTTTAAACAGTCTGGAAAGCACTGTCGGACCGTATTTGGTACAAAAACGAATATGTACAAATTTGTACCATATTCGGCCGAATATGGTACAACTGTCTAATTGTACCATATACGTATCTGCAGTTTTGGGGTAAAATGCCTGACCAAATATGGTACAAACTTGTACCATATTCGGATGAAAAATGTACCACATTCGTTCCGAATATGGTACACACTCATCATCGTCATCGTCATCATCATCATCGTCATCATCATCATCATCATCATCATCATCATAACTACAATTTGCATCAACGTCATCAATACCATCATGAAAATAATCATCATCGTCATCATCATCATCATCATCATCATCATCATCATAACTACAATTTGCATCAACGTCATCAATACCATCATGAAAATAATCATCATCGTCATCATCATCATCATCATCATCATCATCATAATCATCATCAGCATCATCATCATCATCATCATAATCATCATCAGCATCATCATCATCATCATCATAATCATCATCATCGGCGGCCGGTAATCATTGGCGTCAACATAATAAAAAACTTTTTTCATCATCATCATTATAATCATTATCATCGGCCGATAAACATCGCAGTTATCATCATCACAATCATCAAACCCCAATCATCATCACCATTGTCATCATCATCAATTACATCATCATCGTCACCATTAACACCATCATCATCATCGTCACCATTAACGCCATTATCATCATCATCGTCATGATGATGACAAAAGTTTTGATGATGATGACGACGATCAAAATTACCGTCATCATCATCATCACAAACTTTTATCATCATTGTCATCATCATCACCATCATTATCACCACAATCATCAAGGTCATCATCATCATCATCAACACCATCATCATCATCACCATTATCATCATCGTAATGAAGATCACAAAAATGTGATGATGATAACTGCGATGTTTTTCGGTCGATGGTGATGATGATGACAAAAGTTACTTAGTAACCAGTACTAAGCAGATACATTCGCCAGTAATTGACAACTGCCCTACTTGAAACAGCGGTAGGGGAAGAATGGCCGTAGAAATCATTTCGTGACCAATCTCCACGAAAGTATCTGGCCCGCCCGGGAATCGAACCCAGGCCGCCTGCGTGCCAATCTGACGCGCAACCGACTGAGCTAGCCGGCGAAACAGTTACACAACCAGCAAAATCCATGTAAAGTGTGGTTAGGTTAGCTGTTTCTGTTACTGCTAGTTACGACGACGACGACGACGACGACGACGACGACGACGATGATGATGATGATGATGATGATGATGATGATACTTTTGTCACTTCCAATATTAGGTTAATACAATGTATTTGAGTTTGAAAAAAAGTTTACACATTGGCAGACTATTTCATTTATTAAGAAATACATAATTTATGTACCATATACGTAGGCCATTTTCATTTTATGAGTTTTTTTGGTATGTACCAAATACGTTTTGGCGAGCATAGACAAACTTATTCCAACCGAATATGGTACAATGTTTGTACCATATTCGGTCGAAAATTGTACCATATTCGGTCCGAATATGGTACATTTGTACCATATTCGGCCGAATATGGTACATTTGTACCATATTCGTTTTTGTACCAAATACGGTCCGACAACAAATACGGTCCGACAAAGCACTCTATGCAGTACTTACCTCTTTGTCCATTTCTTCACTTAAGTTGATCGTTGAGGAAGAAGACAACATTTTCATTCGTACAGATCCCTTGTATAACACTGCTTCCATAATTCAAAGCTACACACAACATGTTCTCCGACCCCATATTGACATACTGACTGATCACGTCAGGCATTTTCTAAAAATACTATATCTTAATAAAGGTATTGATTTCATTGCATACCTAGTACTTTTCGAAATAATCATGTAGTTGATTATATCCCTAAATATTTCGAAAGTCTTGTAATTTGTTATAAAACACCTATCAGAAATATTATTTTCAACCACGACAACATAGTTTCTGACCTTGATATAATAAATAACACTCCTAAGGAATGTGAATGTAAAAAACCAAACTTTTGCTATGATCCAGCAGTTCATGTCATCACCGGTAATTTTTATATTGTTGATAAACGTATTCGGCATTTGTTTTCGAAAGGTCCTAAGTATAGATTACCTTCAACTATCGATTGTAATGCCTGTCGATCTCATATCGCCCAATCCATAGAGGATTTTAGTATAAAATGGTGTTGTAGAGAACATGCGGACCCAAACTCTCTTTCTACTTGGAAAAAGGTCAGTTTTTAAAAAAGTTAAGCGCGTATTAACTTTTGTACTGCTAACCCCTCTTTACTTCTTCCGAGACCTAGTTTTTTCTTTTGTAATTGAAAATCGGGAATTCAAGAATTTCATAATCAATTTGTTTTAGTTCCGGCTGATAAGCAGCTAATAATGTAATTATTGTTTGACGCCTACATTACGTCAATGTTTTATCTCTGTAACTCGGTAGCACTTATTCGTATAATCCAGTTTTCACACATATAACTCTGTCCACTACTTTCAAGGCTGCGGTAGAAGAAAAGCAGAACAAACTGCCAACTATGTACTGGATTCCTAAATTAAATACAAATCCGTATAAGGCCCGCTTTATTTCGAATTCTAGTGCTTGCACCACCACAAACATCTCAACACTTTTAATTTCTTATCTTACTGCCGTTAAAGATCACGTTAAACAATATTGTGCTGACACGTATGAACAGTCTGGGATTAATTTGTTTTGGTCTATTACAAATTCAGGAGTCGTTCTCAATGAAATTTGCAATAAACGTCTATATTTCATCTATAAGCACTTATGACTTCTCTACACTATATACAACCTTACCACATCACCTTATCAAAGACAAGCTTATTGCTCTTATTAAAAAAACATTCGCCAGGAAAATACTACAGTTTTGGATTGTAATAATATTAAAACGTTTTTTTACTAACGGCAGTTTAGACAATTACACTATGTAGACTTGCCAAGACGTTTGTGAAGCACTCATCTTCTTATTAGATACTATTTTCGTCAGGTATGGAACGACCGTTTATAGACAAACTGTTGTGCGCCCCTTTTTATATTGCTATGAAAGAGATTTCATGTTGAGTCTTTCACCAGATATCCAGGAAGAAATTATTGAAGCCTTTATTGACACTTCTCCGTATCCAGATGACATATTGAACATTGACAACCTTTTATTTTTTTCTGTTGTTAGTAATATATACCCTAAAGAACTTCAAATTAACAAAGCTAATATTTCTGATACTAACGCTTCTTTTCTCGATTTACATCTCTCCATTGAAAAAGGCGAAATAATTAGCAAAATTTGTGACAAGAGAGATGATTTTAATGTTGATATTGTTAATGATGTTCCTCGAGCAACTTTTAATGGCGTCTGTGTGTCTCAGCTTATTCGTTTTTCTAGAACTTGTATATTCGTAAACTTTATATAACTGAAAAGCTACTCCATCAGGGCTACCGTTACCATAGACTTCGTAAAACCTTTTCAAAATTGTATTATCGTAACACTGGTCTTGTTTCCAAATATAAAAGTAATTTAAGAACTCTTCTGCGACAAGGACTATCACAACCTGACTTCTATGGTGACGTGATTTACAAACTTCGTAAGATCCTTGGTCATGATCACTTTCATACTATCTTTGTTGAATTTGTTAAAAGGTTTATC